>VUQR01024357.1:26060-41718 GCA_015108515.1 Hemichromis elongatus
GGGTTAACACTCTCAAGTTGTTTTGAGGCGATAAGTACACAATAATGCAAGTTATTGTTGATGTATGTGTGTGGTAAATTGTCAAGAGATCAGACACGCAGACTGCTGCTGCTGCCAGTTGCTCAGGGGAAAATGAGTGTGTCTCGCTGGAGTGTCTACAATTTTATTCATCAAAGCTCGTCAGAGTCAGGCGCTTGTTTGGCTTATGATTCAGATACAGATCAAATACACATAAGTATAATGAGGGCTTTGGACAAAAGAAAGGAAATGGGGAGATGCATCAGTGTTGCACCAGACAGACAGCGGATTAGAGCCAGCATTATGTGTAACTACCCTTTAGCAAAGGAATTAAAAATACAAACATTGCATTTAAGGCGGGGCAGTTTTAGAGGATTGTTTTGTATAATTTAGTAAATTTTACTCATGTCCCCTAGTGGTTCAAAGGGATTACTTCCATACTCAAAGAAAAATAACCCCATTTCTAAAAACAAAACAGACATCATCCAGCGTTTGTAGCTGGTTTTCTTAGGTGATGCTACTGTTGTAGGTTGTAAACTTTACAGTCTCACCTCTGACCCCGAGACACAGAGGGAGGGGCTGGAAGAGGGGAACAGGAGGGTTAAAAAAAATCATTTAAAAAATTAGTTGAGAAGAAAGAGAAGAAAGACTGAAAGCCAAATGCATGAAACAGCAAAACGTTTGGGAAAAATGAATGAAACTGTTTCCCCTGCTGTAGAGACTCTTTCAGTGGGATAGCCTTGGGGTTTACACTCAGTCTTTTGCCATTCCTAACCCCGAACAGAGAGGCCAAGTGAGGGTCAGTGCATGGAGGTGTCAGTCCAACTCACACATACACAAACACCCAAGGCCATGTCAACAAAGACTCACATAACAGATAACCAAACTGTGGGTTTGCAAAGGTCACTGAAGTCCACTGAAATAGGCAAAAGACTAAAGTTGTGTATTTATGACGATATGACTTTGTCAATTTATTGTGTGCATGTGAGGTGATCTGTTCATAAGCAAGGTAGAGGTAATGTGTATATGTCTAAATTGGATCTACACAACCGTGAAGTTAAATCCTCTAATGGCAAGCGTTTACTGATACAGAATGAGCTAAAGGCTTTGTGCCATGAAAAAGTATTTGTCCTCTTCCTGATTTCTTTTTTTTTTTTTTTTGCATGAAACAAATTTTAATATTAGACCTACCTACCTGGCCCTGTGTGAAGGAGTAATTGCCTCCTAAACTTAATAACAGGTTGCGCCGCCCTTGGCAGCAAGGACTGCAATCAAGCATTTGCAACAACTGGCAGCGAGTCGATTACATGAGCTGGAATTTGGTCCCACTCATTGCAATATTTTCGTAATTCAACCATACTGGAGGACTTTGGACAGGTCGCCAGTCTGTCCGGGGTGTAGCCTGCCTCTAGCCCTTAGACAGGTGGGATATGCTCCAGCTCCCCCTGTGACCCTGAAAAGGATAAGTGGAAGCAAATGGATGGATGGATGTAGGACTTTGGTGCATGAACAGCCTGTTTAAGATCATATCAAAGCATCTCAATCTGATTTAAGTCCAGACTTTGACTAGGCCACTCCAAAAGCATCGGGGGGGGGTTGACATTTAGAGGTGGATTGATTTTGTGTCTCAGATAATTGTCCTGCTGAAAAACCCAAGTGTGCTTGATCATCCGGACATGTACAGATGGCTAAACCTTCTCTTTCAGGATTTTCTGGTAGAGCGCAGAACTAATAGTTCCATCAATTATGGCAAGTCATCTGGGCCCTGAAGCAGCAAAGCATCCCCAGATCTTTGCACTATCCCCACCATGTTGGACTGCTGTTAAGATGTTCATTTTATAAAACGCTGTGTTAGTTTTAAGCCAGATGTAATGGGATTCATACCTTCAGAACAATACAATTTTTGGCTCGTCAGTCAACAGACTATTTTGCCGAAAGTTTTGGGAATGATCAAGTATTTTTTATAATGTGATAAGAACCTTTGCTTTATTTTTGATCAGCAGCAGTTTTAGTCTTGGAACTCTCCCGTTGATGTCATTTTTGCGTCTTTCTTATTGTTGAATCATGAACTCTGGTCTTAACTGAGGCAAGTGAGGCCTGCGGTTCTCTGGATGTCGTTTTGAGTTCTTTGGTAAACTCCTGGATGTGTCGTTGATCCATGGAGTAATTTTGATTGGCCACTCACTCCTGGGAATGTTCACCACTGTTCTTATGGGTAATGGCTCACACCATGGTTCAATGGAGTCCCAAAGGCTTTTGCAACGCTTTCAGAAGACCAGACGATGTCAGTGACTATATTTCTCAATTATTTCTTTAGATCGTGCTTTTAGTTTAATTCACTTTGTCAGACAGGTTCAATTTCAGTGATTTTGTGTTGGTGAAAATAAAACAAGCTTTACAAAAACTGTGGATAATCATTTGAAAATGACCTTCTGTATTTACTTGCATTATCTTTGTCTAATATTAAATTTAGTTTTTAGTTGTATACAGAAGAGTTATGGCGTTTAGGTGGGGTGGATAATCTTTTCATAACAGGAATCTCCAGAAATAGCTCTTCCAGAGTCTTGGGGATCAATCCAATGAGACACTGATTAGAGAAAGAATGAGAGAGAGAGCGAAACGGAGAGCGAGCAATAGCTTCCATACACACAATGGCCGGGAGGAAGTATGAGGAGACAGAGGCTTGGACCAGCACTCACACAAACACACACACAAACAAAGGAAGTGTGAAGCAGACAGTGGACCAAATGCCTTGCCAATACCTTCTCCGGGCTTTGATGGACTGACTATGATCACAATAGAGGCAGGAGCTAGTCATACACACACACACTGTCACAAACAATGGATCTCTGCACAGGCGACCAATACTTTGTATTTTCATCCATAGGGTATGTTTAAAAATATACATACTATAGTGGATCCAATTATCCCTTAGATTTTACTTATAGATCACAGCAGAAGGAATGTATTTAGGTTATGGTGGTTCAAAAACCTAAAGCAGGAAGAATGAACTATTGAAGGAGGGCTGCTTAAGGTCTGTATTGTGCAGGGATAATGGGTTTTTAAGCTCCACAGTCTTGCACGTCCACTTGAATCCATGTACTTACACACATATTGAAGCAGAGAAGGTTTTTAGAACATCTCACATTTTAGATAACTTGTAACTTTTCACTGTGATCCAGAATGATACAGGACCAGCAACAAGCCAGGAGCCTCAGGATGAGCAACGATACGTTGGGTTAATTTATAAATTTACTGTAAAATGATGTAAATACTTGACATTTGTTAAATCTGTTGCACCTGCTTAGGTAAAGTATGTCCGGTAAAGGTGGGTGTAAAGCAATTCATTTTTAGTTACTTTTTTGTTCCTCTTTCCGGTAGCAAAACATTTTTTTTAGTTATTTAAGTGAGAAGTGATCTTGTAACATAGATCAGTTTGGTGGAAAATGCAAAGTGTAATAGTTTCTTTTAAATTTATATTTATATTAGCCTAAAACCGTTCATTTTTAAAGTCAGAATTAAGAGAATCTTGTTCTTCGGTCACCACTGATGTCTTAAAGGAATTAAATCACTGTTTTCTTGTTAAGCACTACCATATGTGGTTTCTACTCAACCTTGGCTTTCGGACAGTTGCAGAGGGAATTATTGGCCAACACTGATACGTAAATGCAAATGCAAGCAGTGTTTAATGTAGCAAATATACACATATGTACATCAAATACACACATTAGAACAAGATTGGATTGCATAGATATTCATGTAGATCTTTTTTTCTGCACATTGCTGTACTCTTTTCCATATAACGCTAAGTGTTTGCCTACAAAAAACAAAAACAAACAGTCACTTTGTACGGAGAGTTAAAAACTCTAGACTCTACACCGAAACAGGCACGTACAACAACACAGTTGTTTAACAATTTCAGTGATTAGCAAACCACTTTAATGTTCCGATTAACATGAAAACAGAACACACACGTGTGCAGAGCTCCAGATTACCTCCCATATTTTTCATATTAGTCATGCTTGAAAAAAAGCAGATTAGTGACGGTTTGCTTTTGGGTGAGAAATGGGTGCCAGAGGAAGAGCAGAGCCAAAGGGAAATTTAAAGATGTTTCGAAAAACACAGATCTCTCATGGAAACAAAAGGCTGGGCGCTGAATTTAAAAGACATGTGAAAACAGTAAAAAGGTTGGAAGTCAGCGTTACATGTCAAATGATCGTGGAAAAAAAAGGGGTGGGGGAAGGGGGGTGAGAGAATCTAAAACAAATAATAAAATCTGTTATCACCAAGTGTTATTCCAAAATATATAACATTTTAAATAGCAAGAAGCCTTTATTCCAACTTCCAAATTTGGTAAAAAAAAAATAACTGTGGTGGGCTTTCTCCAAACACTGGTTGATTAATGCCATTAATTTCACTGCAAAACACTGAAAAACAATGTTTTATGACAAAGTGTAGTTGTTACTGGCCTAAAATGAATGAAGCAATCTGGCGTGATTTATTTCTACAGGCTGTGGGACTGGTAAAATGGCACTTAATCACATAAAGACTTACTGTGTGTGCAACCACAGTTTCTAAGAATTACAAGAGGTGGAGGTCTGCCTGGGAAACCGAGATGAATTCTTAGGGAGTGGTTAATGATGCCAACCATATGGCTCTGAAATGAACACATATCCGGAGCGCTTCCATAATGCCTGGAAATCTTCAAAATTCCTATTTCAACCAACTGACGTACAATAATTACTCTATGGATTAACGTGTACTCTTACATGCAAGGCTTTCCAAACTAGAAACACAGAGAGCGCTAAACAATCCAAATGAGCTCAAGTCTTTCATCCCATATCACTTCAAGGTTAAGAAGCTAAAAAGGACAACTCCGCCTCTCTAACTCCACATTACTCATACAGATCACGATATCATCAATGTTTTAGAACAGAAACATGGGTTTGTCATAAAAGCAAAGAAAGACTTACAATAATCCTTCTAGTGCACTACAAAAAACATAGTGACACAGGTCCATAAGAATGTACGGCCTGCTGATAGCGTCTGACATCATGATGAATTGCCCTGGATGAAGGTGGGGTTGGTATATATGCAGCACTTGGAAGAGTTGTATGCCAACTACCTTTCAGCAACAATGAATTGCAAGGCCTTGGGTGCAAGGTTTAAGTTGCAGTGAGATTGAAATAAGCCCAGCAGCTATTGTGGAAGTTTGAGTGTGAGTGAGTGAGTGAAGGACAAGGTGAGAACGGATGGATGTTTGATATGCCAGGAAGATGAAGAAATATGACATCAGGGAGAAAAAATGGTTGCATGCCTGCATATGTTTGTGTGCCTGTTTTTCTGTTTTGTTTGTGTGAGTGGCATGCTTTTTTTTTCTTAACATATCACCACATCCTGCACGTGCACGTTCTTGCTGAGGCATCCAAAAGAAGCTTTAACAACAGAAAGTCCCTTCGTCCCCTTTCTATTTTCTTTCCTGTTTTTGACTTTTGTCTTGAAGTTCTAATGGTGTTGTGCAAAGACCGAATTCCAAAGTACCATATATCCATTCTCTCTCTGTTTCTCTGTGTATAACCTGCCTGTGAGTAACACAGGAAGTTCATGCTTTGGTTCTTCCCTGCCCTGACCTGTGACCTCCTTTGAACCCTGATCTAGAGCGAGCCACGTGACAAAGCATGCAGACTCGAAGGCTGTCATGATAAACACAAACCAGGTTCAGCTGGGAGATTATCACTGATCCAGGAGCTTCTTCAGCCAAAGAGCACCAAGCAGGTTTCAATTTCAGAGTGATTTCTGCCAGCTCCCCGCATCCTACTACTCCTGTTTCAAGTGACTTTTTTTAGAAAATGAGTGAAAATGCTCCCTCAGATCAAAGACAGCTGGGATAAAAGACAAACATACCATGACAAATAATATACCAGAAAAAACGGAATGAAGTGCATGAAATCAATTTTTTCACCTTTCCATCGTGAAAAAACCATTACTGTGTTGAACTGTAAGAATTGGTCTCATTGGAAATCTACTTGTGAATCTACAAGAAAGACGACTACACTTCAGTCAGGATCGCATTGGTCAAAAGAAGATTATTATTTTCATCTATAGTAACATGCTCCAAGAACAGAGGAGGCATCGATGAAAACAGACATAACAGTGATCAAGTTGGACACAAGGAGGAGCTACGGTGGAGGTGGGCTGCAAAGCAGCTTGCACAGAAAGCAGAAACTACTCAGGGCTGATAATGTAAATCAAACAGAGCCCTCTTTAAAATCTGTCAATGGGATGTATAGATGGGTATCAGCAAACCTTTCAGCTTTCTTTTTCATGCATGCAAACGTGTTAAAAACATTAAAAACTTGTGATGCAACTGACCTTTGCATTAACTTGATGAAAATGCTGGATTTTCTACATCAACTGCACAGTAATGCACTAAGTGTTAGTGTTTACAATATTCTAGAAGCTAGAAGACATCATCTCATTAAGATAAATGTCTCTTTGAGTTGATGAACTTTGCTGATTAAAATAATAACCTCCTTCCTCTGGGTGAAACCCTGAAATTATTATTATTATTATTTTTTACTTCTCATTGCTCACTACTCCCTTTCTGTGCAAGTAATTTTCTTCCCTTCGGCTCTGGTCTGTCAAATCACAGCAGGAAGCACAGCCTGTGGATATTAACTCATTCCTCATGTGACAGCCTGACCTACTAAACTAGAGATGGACACGAGATTCACAAGACAAATGCCTGGCACACACAGGAACTTAAGGCGATTCAAGTAGAAACCATTTCACGTGTGTGCCTGTGCAAACATTTATTTACATGCTTGGCATTTTTTATCTAGTCTTGTGTAAGCACTGACCAAAAAAAGACGTTTTTTTAATATGTTTATGAAGGGCTGTAGTTCAATTGGGGAGTCTAAATGCTTGTCTTTATGCATACCTGACCTGAATCCAGAGCATTGGAATCTAAGGAATCTGGTAAGCTAAATACAAATAAACTGAAAAAAAGTGTATGTGTATAAGGAGAAGAAAGCAGCTCTGCACTTAGGCAGTGAATGGAAACATGTCAAAAATGGACTGCGACCCTGTAATCCAGATGCAAATAGGATAAATGGGATTCAGGGTCAAGAACTCAATCAGCCGAATAAAAATGATTAGCAATCAATGTGGTCCACTATTCTTAATAATTCTATCAATGATTTCTGTTTCAAATATAGCAGGCTGGAGGTATGTTTTTTAAGCATCTAATTACATTATATAAAATATAAAAGTCTAACGTAAAAGACTCTTATTTCTCTAGAGATTCTAAAACTCGTTATGTGATTAGCACTAATACCCACATTCACTTACACCGTCTTGTTGCCCTTCACAAAGCTGGTTTATTTACTTTGGGAGCTAATGGAAAGGACTGAAACGTTTTAGGGTGTGAAAGCTGGGTGATGAACAGGAGCCAGAGTTTAGACCTATGACTCCCCCCCCTCATCCCTCTGCTCCTCATTGGTCCCCGGAGGATGATAGCTCAAGTCCTGAGTATGGAGGGGGACTAATACCATCCAGCTGGAGGCTGGCAGCAGTGACAGAGCCCTCCATATGTCCAGCAGATTGGGTTATGGCTCTCATCACTGACCTTCCCCCCATTCATCCAGTTCTTCACACGTGAGGGAAGAAACGTGAGTGGATGGAAAAATTAAAACAGATATGCAGAGAAATGCTTTGAAAAAGATTTGATATTGTTACATTTTTAACAGTTTGAATGTGAATGGGAAATGTTAACACGAGATTTCAACATCTGACAAAGGAACTTTGACCAAAGAATCAGTTTTATTATTCATTTTAATGCCTGATAAAACAGTAGACAGGTATGCTAGTGGTTCTGTAATGCTGAAATTATTCTTCTATGTCATAACAGCAAAACTCTGAACCCTATGCCATAACATACAAAATAAATTGATGTGCACCTCCTGAGAAATAACGAACAAGTAATTATGTGTCACCTCAATGTGGCCCACAACTCCTGCATTTCTGGCTCGTTTTTTTGCTGCGGGTTTTTTTTTATGTATGAGTAAGGGACTAACGATCATATAACAATCATAGCATCAATATAAGGACTCACAAATACCAGCAGATGCCTGGAGGCAAATTGCTGAAACTATCGAAAGAGAATGTAGTGGAAACAAAGTGGAAACAAATGTGGGGACAAATGTTTGACTTCAAAAAGAAAGAAATTACCAATAATGATGTGCTGACCCAGGTGGGAAAAATTTATAGATTAAAAATGAAAGAAAACCATTAGTCAACATATGAACATTACCTGATGCTGCTGAAGTGAAGCAGAGCAAAGTTAAAAAGGTTTTATTTAGAGACACAGTTAAGTGTTTTTTAAATTTTGCATAATTATAAAAAGCTTACATTTGTTCAGTTGCCTACTGAACAACAGAAATGACGCTTTCTTTTCGGAAGTAAGTAAAAGGAAAAAAAAACGCGTCCGACAGCGCCATAAACAATGGTAGCCTTGTGCATAATAAGCAAACGAATAATGCAGAAAACAGAGATTTTTAGATTGGAAACTGTTCTTGAAATACAGAGAGAGAGGGGGCGCTGTGCCTGAAGTGTGATTTTATCGTGGTGGAAGCTAAACAGCAAAAGTCAGAGGGAACTCATGACGATGTTTATGTGAAGTCAAATGCGAAGCGTAGGTTGGATCTTCTTTTGCTGCTGGTTCAGTCAATATTGTTTGGAGAGAGATCAGACCTACAGCTTCAGAATCTAGCGCAAAAAGGACATAAACACAAAGCCGACGGATCAGAACGAGGGAGCTGTCGGCTTTCAGGCCCGACCGTGTCCGTACCGTAGGATGATCTCTCCCTGATTCTGATCCGTGGGGTTTGCGTTTCGTGTTAACGTTGTTGTGCAGAATCCGTGTACCTGCTCTCATTTACTGTTTTAGCTGTTTGGTGTTTTTTGTTAACCTGAGATGCTGGCGTTTCAGGCAAAATAAATTTATATTTAAAAATCGATTTGGGATTTTAATGAATCGATATCACGTTTTCCAAGCTAGAATCGATTTTAATCGATAGATCGATCATCAAAACCCAGCCCTAAGCTTAAGTATAAATGTAGGCTCTACAGAGGTTCCCTGCAGAAGTCTAAATCAGGCATTAAATGGTAGTGTTTCCATCTAAATGCTGACATCATAAAATTATTAAATAGGTATACACCAATTGAAAAATCAATAATATTTCAATTGACTTCTTGCTTATTAACTTATATAAGCGAAAAATGTGATTTTGGATAAACAAACTAGAATTATGCTCACAATCATAATGCATAAATCATGTAAGGCCCCTAAGTCATCCAGGCCTACTTGTCAGTGACCCCCTAGACACCTTTAGACGGTAGGGAACAATGTGTCCTCTATGTGTACTACGAACAACCCAGAAATCTGCCAGTGACCAAAGTGACCACAAGACCTTTTGTGCAACAGCCTCTTTGCAATCAATGTCACCCATTAACTACAAGCAACCTTCAGCAACCACCCATCAAATAAGTTGGAAAATATAATTGTTTCACTCTTGAGTGGTGGTTATATCACATCCGATGTGACAACTGTGAAGCAATGAGTGAATGACGTCACACAATGCAAAAGAGAAATCTCGCTTTCTTGCCTTCAAACTGCAAATATTTCAAGAACTTATTCAAAGAAAAGCACATAATGTTAGCACAAGACACAAACACCTGCCGTTTTCTTTTTTCACAAACAATGATGTACCTGTGACCAGGCAACGATCGAACCTTCAGCCTCGAGATACAAAGAACCAATTCCTCTTTGCGTTTTGTGTTAACAGCTTCATGGTACAGTATTGAGGCATGTGAAGAGAAAAGGTTTCAGGGTGACTGTGCTCTTGGTTTATTCACACATAGTTTTAAATTAGATCTTCAAAAATGACATGCTCGGGAGGCACGAGTCATGTTTCAGTGAGTGCAGATCGTTAGAGCCACTCAAGTGGTTCACATGACAGCTATACTGACCCTGAGGAAAGACAGGAGAAGACAATAAAAGACCCAGCATATTTACCATTCACTAAGTTTCAAGTGAAAGGCATTTCAGAAAGAGACAGATGGATGTGTTAGAAAATAATTGAACAAAAACTGAAGGTCCAAAGTCACCTCCAGAAAACTCAAACAAACCCTTATTTTCATTATATCATCAGAGAGATTTGTTCAGAACTTTACAAACCTGCTGCTTTAAAACCTCGGGATAAAAAATGATTGTGTTCTTGGAAGCACGGAGCTATTGTGTGATCTGTCAGAGCAGTTAGCCAAGGGAACACTAAGTACACAATGCTCACTGACCCTGACCTCTACCACACAAGAACCAAAGACATTAAGGTGTCAAAATGTCACTTAGCTAACATGCTAACGCTAAGCGCCCCAGTGCTTCTATTATTACCAGCTGTAAAGAGTTAAATGAAGTTTGGCTTGGATGTGGGGAGTGACAACACTTGGCGAGTAGCCTTGTGTTCACCTATTCAGGGTCGTAAAGAGGGTTAGGATCCCTGGGTGACCGCAAGGTAAAAGGTTGCAGGGAACACTTCCTGATGAAGAAGGAGGGAAAAAACATTCAAAGAGATTATTTTCAAGCTCCACGGAGGTCTCCATTGGGGAGTGTAGGCAACACAACAGAAGAGTAAGTTCAGCTAGAGAAACCATCTGAAGATTAGATATTTTAAACACAGAATAACCTAACAGAATAACAGAATAGCCTTTTGGCATCCAACACAACTTGTGATCGATCACACGGTTGCCCTGATAAACCTTTTCCTTTGAGATTCTCAGAAAACAGCCTTTAAAAGACCAGAAGGAGCCTGAAGGCACCCTGTCTCAGAAGCTTATCAGAACAGCTGATGCATTTTTATTTGTGCTGTTCATGGGTACAGACTTCTAATTATTTCCCTGACTGATGACCAGATTGTTCTCAGATTGATCAAAGCGGCAATCAGGTAATAGTTTTGTCCAATTAAATTAACGATGGAACATGAAGAATGTCATTGCCAGCTTTATGAAAATGAGTCAGAAACCAGATCTGGCATGAGACAGAGTTGGTTTTTATGCAGAGCGTCCTTGATTCTAATACTAGATTTTGGAAGACCATCTGTGATTGATTTCCTTCACATTTTTGGTGAATTCTCTCGCTCGTCATATATCAATGAACTTCTCCCCATTTTCTATTTGGTTAAAAGCAGTATTTTAACAACATACTGCACAGAAAATTAAACCACAACACTGGTACAGTACTGGAAAATAAATATGGGCTGTTCTGTGTAAAGATAGCATTTTATCTTCTCTTGTACTCTAACTTGATTTAAATTGGACCTTTCTTATTCCCTACAACAAAACTAGAGAGAGAAAGAGAAAAAACTTTACAAATAATGGTATTTGAAGGGTAAAAAATACAAACAAGTGCAACTTAGCCAAAACGCTCCCGTGGACGGCTCAGTAAATTAAAGATAGCTAACCCCCTGAGAATAGTGAGAGGGCTGAAAGCAGCAGACACACAGGAAATGAAGGCCCACTGGAGAGTAAACAAGCAACATACCATAAGATCAGGCACCCTAAGAGGTAGTTAACTCACGAGAGATGAGACTGTTGTAATGGGGCACTAAAACTTGTTTTAAGTACACATCTGGAGTAGATTCTTCCAGAATGTGGCTGTTTTACAGCTAATGACCGGTGAAGAATCGTCACGCCATCATTCTCTTCACATCTCACAAGTCATTTCCAACTATGAACAGTTAGAAAGGCAGGCACTAAAACTTGGAGCTTGTGAGACACAAAGAGCCTTGGACATAAAGTATTAAAAAGATTCTGACAGATGTGTAGAAACACCTGTCTAGTGCAACTGCAGAGCAGTTCATACTGGGATTAATGTGTACTCACTGTGCAATCAAAAGATACTTAAATCATTTTAAATGCACAATCACTCAATTTTGCAGCTTCTATTCAGAGTAAATGTATTCTCGTGATATTATTGTTTTCTCATTTTCACTAAACATTATTATCTTTTATAAAAGATAAAAAGGCGAGATAAGAAAAATGTACAACAGCTAAAACCTTGATAAAATATCCAGAACACAATAGTTGGGCAATTAAAAAAAGAAGACGCTCAATCAAAATTAAAATATAAATATGATACAATAGGGAGCTTAAATCTAAGATGAGTTGTTGTGGTTATAGTTGGCAGAGATTTTTACTATCTGTTCTTGTATCAGTGGTGATGAAAGGGTTGCTAATGAAAGTGTTCAGCTGCAGGTCCAGTAAGTGCAGCCATTTGGATGGAAATCCAGACAGCGTGTGGATTCAAACAGCACCAGCAACGGTGAGTAAAATGAATTTGCATTCCAATTGCATGAAGTTCAAAATGCTTCCCACAGAAATGTTCCTTTGCATTAGCTTATCTGCGATTACGCTGCTTTTCAATCACATGCAATCCCTCTGCATTTCTTTGTTCTACTCAGTTTAATGTTCCTGTACTGCTGAAAAGTCCTGACGCTAGCTACGGTCACACTGTGTTCCAGGAAATCTGAGTGTGGCAATGTCTTGCTGCAATGCTCCACGAAGCACATCAAACTACACTTAGGGTGTTCCTCTGGTCTTAATCATCTCATGAGGCCTTCCATATTATTGATATAGCCATTATATAAACACCTCCTTTTATTAGAGCACAAAATCACATGACTGGCTCACTTTGCCCTTCAGTGCATATTGCATTTTGGTATTGCAAACACAAGCATTCCATTCTCAAGTATTTATCAAGCCATAAATTATTCACACTATTTCTAACCATGAAATGTATGGATTAAAGAAATAATAAAGAAATAACTGCGATTGTTTATTTATCATTTTATTCTGCAAAAACGTCTCACAGTCTGCAGATGTGCAATATGTTTTTTTACTCTGATTCACTCTCTCTCCCTGGTTCTGTAATTGACAGTGCATGACTCCTCTCAGAACGACACAACCTGCTGTATTGATTAAAGCTGGGGAGGCACACATTACACGGTGACTCAAACTAATGTCAAAAGGTCCATCTCTGCTGACAAAGCAGCACTGCCCCAAAGAGAACTTGCACATTTCTGCGGTTGCAGGGAGTAAAGAGGTAGGAGTGGCCCGGCTACAAAAGACTGCGGTATGAAATCAGGCATTACCAAGTACCTAAGCGGGAGCGAACCCCACAATGTATACAAATATTTGTGCACACTGCTTTAGAATTCCCAAATTTTGCCAGATCAGGAGTTCTACGAGTGCCGGCTGTGCAAGCATCTTTTTAGAGTACAATTTCAGAGGATACTTGAAATGGCAAAGCTTGTTATTCCAGCTCAGTCGTACCCAGCCATTTGAGTCTGTGAGGAAGACAAGTGAGGAAGACTCTTGGAGCAGAGCACTGGCAGTGAATGGGACAATGAGAAGTCAAGAGCACGCACATAGTGGGCCACTTGTGATCCTGCTGAAAAGTGCTAGACATCCCACTTGAGTCATGGCTAGGGCTAGAGAAACAGAAATCAAAGAAAAGGGTGATTAGGATTCTGCTCACAAAACAGCAGACTGAAAGTGCAGCTACATGCTTGTAACTCTGAAGGCTCTAATCTAGTTTATGGCCTACTCTGCTTGATACTCCCCATTTTGGCTACTGGCCATAATAAATGTATCAAAATAATTATTAAGAAAAAAGTACCTGCGTTTTTTTGTACAATACTAAATATCATTAAGATAAAAGGCATGGTTGACTTGCCTTTTATGTCATGAGCTCAAGAGCCGCTCCCAGGATCAAACATTTTCTCTTTAGAACTAAAGTCAGAACTGATCCAATATAGCTGGATCAATGAAACATAATGGGAGAGTCAAAAGAGCTACTGAGTAATTTCACGGGTTTTAAAAAGAAGGCGAGAAAAGCCTGAAAGAAGGAGAGGGAGCAAGGGAGAACAAGCAAAGTAAACAAGCTTGGCGTGAGCTGACTGGAGTTACCGGGTTTAGCAAAACATTCCAAAGTCTTCGAAACAGGCGGCCTTGTGAGGCTGAAACAAGTGGGCTTTAAATCACTGAACAGGAACAGTGTTCATGGCCTCTAAATTCAATCATAATACTAAGAGTGTTCACTCTTACACACCAGCAGTGACACTACCAGTACACTAAAGTATTGAACGGTGGAACACAATCAGTGACAACGACTGAGCCAAAGCTAATAAACTGGGAGAGGGCAAAGTGATTTACTGACATGAAGGCAAGGTGGATTTTACATTAAAACATATAGATGTAAAAATGAAGTAATAATTTATTATATTCATTGAAGACACTTGGTGACAAAGTTAGAAAGGCAAGGTTGAGATGATTTGGACATTTGCAGAGGAGGGACAGTGGATATAGTGGACAAAGGATGTTAAAAATGGTGGTAGCAGGTAGGAGGAAACGGGGAGAGGAGGAGGTTCATGGAGGCAGTGAAGGAGTGAAATCAGAGGGATGGCGTGACAGAAGAGGATACAAAGGAAGCAGATGACCCACTAAACAGAAGCAGTGATGTATGCATTAGTAGATGGTATAAAAAACACAGCATGACGATCTCAAACCATGAAACTCAGACAAAGTGCATTTCATTTAAAAGAGGCATTCATAGACCTGGCATAAGGCTTTAGACACACACGATGCATTAAAGGTGTTACATTTTAAAATCCACAGAAAGCTTGTGACTCGTTTTTTGCAAACTTGGTAGTCCCAAGGTATAAACTTAAAATTTCACAGCCCACTACCTGCAGAAGCTGGAGAGAAACTTTTCTGCAAATTTAATCCATTTCACTTCCTCCTTTAATGAGGGAAACACACAAACTAAAGCGTGGTGTTTACCACACAAAACAAAAACCATGCAGCAGTGGGAAAAGGTTGATCACGAGGCTGAAGGAAAATACAGTGTGTCCCTGGCATGTGTCCCATAGTCATGTCTAGTCAGGAATGACTGTAATCTTATATAGTAAACATACTTACGCTAGCACAGTAAAAGGGTCTGTGCATGCTTTTGCGTATTCCCTCAATTACTCACACACTTACACACCCACAAAAATAAACTGTGTTTTTATGGGTCTTTCAGGAGGTTCAAATTTAGCACATATCCCTCAAGAGATCCCATTTCTTGGAAAGATTCTAGAGAAGGTGGTCGTCAAGCAGCTCACCTCAGCTCTGAACCAGCACAACATTTTTGATAAATTCCAGTCTGGTTTTTGCAGGTTGCACTCTACTGAAACTGCTCTTCTTAGAGTTTCAAATGATATTTTGATGCAGTATGATGCAGGAAAATGTTCTGTGTTGCTGATGCTGGATCTCACTTCAGCTTTTGACACTGTCGACCATCCTACCCTTATAAATAGGCTTAGGTGCTGGGCTGGGGTGTCAGGCAAGGCTCTTGAATGGCTTACTTCCTACCTGTCAAACAGATCGGTCTTCCTGGCCTACTCATCCTATAGATCTGCATCCTCTTCTGTTCAGTATGGTGTCCCTCAGGGTTCTGTTTTGGGAGCCATGCTGTTTTTGCTGTATCTTCTTTCCCTTGGCTCTATTCTGTCCTCTTTCAAAGACATTTCTTATCATTGCTATG
>VUQR01024358.1:4449-16107 GCA_015108515.1 Hemichromis elongatus
GGGGGGGGGGGTGCGTGTTGGTGCGCGCACACGTGTACATGTGTGTGAGTGAGTGCGGTATCGTTAATGAGACAGTGGCGGCGCGTCGGTGATCGGTAGGAAATCCTGCACTCGACCCAGGATCCGTATTGGCCGTCCCAGACTCCTGTTAAGGGGGGCGGCTACCCCCTTGCACACCCCCTCCCCACATCCCCCTTTGCTTTTACGTTCACGCGCGCACACACACACCAGCCTTTGTGTCTCAATGTCGGGATTTATTGTGGCCTGTGTGGCCCCTGGAGTCAGGAGGTGCGTGTGCGAGCATGTGTGGAGAGGGCGGGTAGGCGGGGAGAGGAGGGGGGGTAATTAGCGGGTTATCTCTAATTGGGCTTGATTACGGGTGTTCGTGTGGTGCCTCGTTCTGTGTCACCAGCTCAACATCCTGCCCTTAATTTGGGGGCTCCAGTCATACTGCGGCTTTAACGACTTTATTACCAGGTACTCGCGCTGCAGGACGGTGTGTGTGGACAGAGAGAGAGAGATAGAAGGTGTGTGTGTAACTGGTTGTCCAGAGGTGCTCCATTACTTCCCAGATATCAGCGACCTCATTGTGCGGATGCCAGAATCAAACTGGGGGGCATCCTCCGGTTATAAGCAGAGGTGTGTGTGTGTGTGTGTGTGTGTGTGTGTGTGTGTGTGTGTGTGACAGAGACAGCCCGCGGCGGTATGTGGTTGTGGCACAAAGTGGGTGGGGTAACGGGAAAGTTAACGGCGATGCGGTCCGCGAACGAGTGCTCGGATGGAATGATGTCATCGGGAATCGCGAGGAGGCAAGCTGTTTAGGGAACGCGCGAGCCTCCCCTCCTCCTCCTCTACACACAAACACACACACACCTATCTCCTCTCAGGAACTATCCACGCCGAGCTTCACGCGCCCCCCGTAACACGCCCACACTTTCCGTTACCGATTAATCCAGATTTATCCTATAAGCAGCAGGAGGGGGTGGAGGAAGAGGAGGGAGGAAGCTCGCTGAATCATTGAGAGAAAACGAGGCAAGCGCCAAAAACACAAATCAAGACGCAAATCTACTTTTGAGTTTCAAGACTCAGAAGCTGGAGGTATTTAAAGTGTCTCCGCTGCTGTTTTATTTTAAGCTTCTCTTCAGTTTTTGTTTTGTACCTTCAGTCATGGCTGCTTCCTGTTAAAGGTCCCAAGCTGTTCTCACTAGTGCCATACTGCAAATGTTGATATCGATCTGTTACCAAGTAAATACAGGGCCAGTATTCCCGATACCAATACCGATATTTACACTCTTAACTAAATTACTGTATATAGGGGGACGCATTTTAATAATCACTAAGTCACAGAGTTTTAGTTTCCATCATTATCAGTTATCACAACAAAACACAGCAGCTTCTTAGATAGATTTCTTTTGTGACTGGGTTTTTGGAGCCGACTCTAAAACACTTTTGGGTGTATATATATATATATATATATATATATATATATTAATTATTGTCATAGTATATTTAATATATTTTCTAATAAAATAATAATAACAATTTAACATTGCACTAGTATTGGTCTAATACCAACATCAGTGCTGGTATCGATAATTGGATACCTCTATTTCTCACAGGAAGTTAATGTTCAAATAGCCCACGAAGACCAGAGAAACCAGTTCTACTTCAAATAGATCAATCAATCAGCTTTAAGTCACTTTTATACATATTTACAGTAAGGCCCGAATGTGGCTGCTTAATCCCTTTCTTGCCTAATTCACCGGTAGCTGCACCGGTTTTGGCAGCTGTTTTCAACACCACACACTCACAGATATAAACACTGATTAGTAGGTCAGTCGGTTGCAATCCTTGCCAAAGATCCTTGGCCTCCAGCTGACCTAATCTGTCTTTAAGCTTGCAGATAGAGACAGGTGTGTGACACACATACACGTAAATATATGCCGTGGTGAGAAGCGCACTGATAGATCAGCCGCCGTTGAGGGTCATAATTACAGACTCAACCTCAAACAACCCCAGGCCTTGACTGCACGCACACATGACCCATGGTCGCGTGCGTCTGCTGATGAGCTCTTTCTGAGATGCTTTTCTTGAAACAAGGGAACTGTGTGTTTGTGTGTGTGTGTGTTCTGAGTGATTCCTCAGTGTTGTGTCTCTGTGGGTATTTCCTGTTGTCAAAGCTGTGACATCACATCCGGCCGTCTTTATTTTACATGGGAGACTGATTTTCCCACCGACATCTGTTGTGTCCTACGGTTAGCCTGTGTGTGTGTGTGTAGGGGTGTGTGTGTGTGTTTGTGTGTGTGTGTGTGCGTGCATCCGCTTGCCTTCATGAGAGCCCTGACTGTCCATCTGTCTGTGTGTGGGCTCAAAAATAGTGAATCTCCACTGCCAACAACTTGTTCTCGCCAGCCCTCTCTCTCCTTGAACAAGTGCGTTTTATGGTGTGAGTGTGTTTGTGTATGTGTGTGTGTTTGGCGGAAAGGCGTTGTGTTCTTGAGGATCATGTTCAACTCGTGGAATGAATCAGTGTTTTGTGCCTCCGATAGCAGACAAAGCCCCCCATAGAGAGGAAGAAAGAGAGAAGGATCAAGGAGGAGTGGGAAAAAATAGCCTGAGCCGGGCGGATTGAGGGAGAGTGTGGAATGTGAGAGGCAATCTGACACAGGAAGTGGGTCCTTCTCGCTCTCCTGGAGGACAAAGTCCCCCTCACACAAACACACACAAGGTGGCAGGTAGAAAACACAGCCAGAGTAGAGGAAGTATTTCAGGAGTGTGTATGCGTGTATTAAGGGATGGGTGAGGGCATGGTATCCACCTTTCAGTGGAGAGAGGAAATGAAAAGGATCATGGTTCATATCCGGAGCTGCATTCATGGACACAGTGAGAGAATAAAGATAGGCTTCAGAATCCCTAACCTTGGCCCGGCTGTTTGTGTCTGTGTGTGTCTCTGTTCATATCTGAAAGCAATTTCTTATCACACGGGAAGGCAGATGTGCTGCATTTGAGTGAAATTAGTTTTTCTTTCTCATAGAGGGAGTTTTAGTGCTCCATTCAGCCAAATGGGAATCAAAATTTCACATTTACCATTAAAGCGATAACAGCGGCAGGAGGGATGGGGAAACCTGCCTGCAAGGTGCCGGTTATTCCGATGCAACCCCGTCTGAACTGAGAGAACAATGGGTGCTGAGAATCTGCAGCTGTGCATGGAGTTTGACCTCCAAAATAAAAGATGTGTGCAAAAAGCTGACGATAAATCAGAGGCCGTCGTTATTAGCTCAGAAAGATCGCAGCAATCTGCGGGACCCGCTAATGTCAAACTGCATACTAATAATTTAGACGTCTCATGTGACCCTTGTTTGTGAATATTCTTGTTCCAGTGAAGAACATGTGACTGTTTACCCAGAACACAAAGACAGTGGGTGTCTGTAACCACAAGTGGAAAAGAAAGATTTTGTTTTATCTAGCGATTATACGCGTGCATGTTGAGGGAGTTTTTCTGTCAGAGCAAAGTTCATTCGCTTTTAACACCATTTTTTTAAACAAAGGAAGTCGATGTAGAAGAGCATTTGAGTGGAAAAGTGCTGGGAAGAAGGGCCAGCCTGCTCTTTTTGTCCTCATGGCCATATTATTGTAATTTATTATAGTCTTTTCTCAGCCTGCAGATGCTTCAAAATGCTCCAGCTCATCTTTAACAAAGACTAAATGAAGCTCCTGTGGTTGTGAAGACTTGTTCTCAGAGCTCAGATTAACATGAAGAAGGACAGAGCTTTAGTCTGATAACCTGGAATAGTTTACCTCTCATTATTAAAGGCACATTCTGTTTTTCTCCATTTATACCCATGGACAATAAAAGCTGTAACACTGACTTGTTTGCTTGTAATGTTATCAGTTGGTGTGCATGTTGGCTTTTGTGGTTTCCCGATTCAGTGGGGGTTGTTCTTTCCAGATGAACTGAAGTAATGGTGGAATCTTTTTTTAAATCTGAGCACTAACTTTCACAGTCTGTTGATGCATTAAAGAGCTCAGGTTGGTATTTTTCACAAGGATATTCTGGCAAGCAGACTGGGATCGAACCACCAACCTTCTCATCAGTAGATGACCTGCTCCACCTCCTGAGTCTATCACATAGCCTACGTGAGCAGCTGACACATTGAACAGCTAGACAGGTCAGCCAATTCATGACCGAAACACTGGTTGGCAATGGAATTGGTCAAATGCTGATTGGTTGAGAGCTTGGCCAGAACAGGACAGACGGTAGCTGCAGTGGACACTCTTCACTCCTCTTCTTGTTTTTAACACTCTGTCTCACTTCTGCTCTTTGTGTTTTGTAACTGTGCTCTACTCCACGGCTGGCTGATGAAAAAACAACAACACAAGCAAGAGTAGTCCACAGGTGACGTCGATCTAAGGCAGACCTGATTCATAGGGTCTGCAGCTAAGTTTCCAGATTAAAACACAGTTCTTCATTTGGAGAGTTGTAACCTTTGAGGCCCAACTTTTGGACTTAACTGATTTGCTTCTTTTGTTTTTGGTTTTACTTCCTGTTCACGTTCCTTTTCCACACGGTTTGTTTAGCTCTAAACACCAAAATGTGGACACCTGGTTAGTTTTAGGCTTGATTCGTAGTATTACACTAAATCTGTAGAGTAGCCGTATAGCCTGCCGTGTAGTCTGTTGCTGTTAGCCTGACATCAGTCTTCCCAGAAAAGCAAGTAGAAGTGCACTGACCCATGCTGCAATACCCTACCGGTCAGCTGTGCCTTCTAAACACAGCATATTGATTAGCACCACGGCGCCTGCTGGTGATTAGGGTCAGCCAGTAGGCTAAATTCTTTGCATGTTAGTTTGTTGGGTTTTTTTAGAGGAAAGTTCTGTTTCTGCAGAAATGTATCATTAGTCAGTCGATGTTAGACTGACGGTTATCTGGTTGGAGATTTTGAACATGTTGCCCAACCCTACAGGTGCTTATGTGTGGCACTGATAAGTGCTGACAACAGTCATTCAACAGTGGGGATTTGGCTGGAAGATTTACTAAAGTGACTTAGCACCACAGTTTCATTAAGCTTTCCACATTAACATCAGTCGTGCACAGGCTGTCAGTATAAATGAAAATCAAGTACAAAAGAAGCGTCTGTCATGCTGAGAAATATCTGCATTTTTTACTTTAAAATGTAATTAACAAAAAAAAAAAACTGCTTCTGAAGAAGAATTTGCTGCCTGGGCACAGTTGTTTTAAATATTAAATGTGCAAAATCACTAAATCTTTACATATTTTGCTTTAAATGGGAATTTTATTTGCTTTATTTGACTAATGTGTCATCTAATCTCTCTTTATGCTCCAGACTCACAGTTTAGAAAGTTATCGTCTAGTCCCGCGTTGAAACACGCTTACGTGTCCTGATGGAAGGGGCCCCGTGTGCCGTGGAAACTTTGCCTGCTCACTCCCTGACCGGCTCACCACACGCAGGTGTAGACATGCCTGCTCATATGTGTGCGTTGACGCACTTTAGCATTGTGCCCCTAATAATCTCACAAACTTGGTGCTCACACACACACATGCACACACATATGCGTGCAGCTCCTGTGAATAACTGTGGTGTGCAGCAGCAGTTTTGTTGATTCAGTGAGTCAGAGGGAGACGGAGAATGCTGGAGGTGTTTTAGGTAGGTCAAAACAGGCTAGGAACACAGCTTGTGTAGACATTAAACACACACACACACACACACACACACACAAAGTCAGACTCCCTTGCAGTAATTGGGCAGCACTGCGCAGACATACTCACATACATATTCTCTGGAGTGGGGGATTAGATGAATATAGAGACAAGAGGAAGGGTGGGAGAGGAATGGAAAGAGAAGATAATGAGGGAAAGCGATGGATGGAGGGGAGGGCATGAAATGGAGAAAGCGTGGAGGAAAAAGAAAAGGAGTTAATGGCAAGATGGGGATCAAGGGAAAAGACGGGGGCAGCGGGAAGGACGGGGAGGAATGGCAGGCGATTAAAAGGGGATAAAAAAAAAAAAGGAACCTCAAAACTAGAGTGAGGGAAGTAAAAGGATCATGGGAGAATGATGGAGGAAGAGAAAGGAAGTAGATTGGCCATATTGGGCAAAATGGCCAGAGCGATGGAGATGGAGGGATTTCGAGAGAGTCAGGGTGGGGGAGGGAAGCATGCACTGCTCATTCCCAGGAGACTGTGCTCTACCTGCTCTCCGCGGCCGTCGTCATGACAACCACCATGGCTGCCGCTGTCACAGCTTTATCACCCCGCTCTCCTCTCCGTCCCCTCCCATCCCTCGCTCCCTCTCTCTTTTTTTTTTCCCCCTCTCCTTCGTCTCGTTTTTCTTTCTCCACTCTCGTTGCTTGCTTCATTCACATTTCATCCTGGCCTCCTCTCCCTCCTCCTTCTCCTGTTCAAGCACAGAGAGTGGGGAATAAAAACATCCAGATGAGAAGATGGTAGTTGTCTCTCACCTTTACAGTAGCAGTGTGTGCGTGCTTGCGTGTGTGTGCTATTACAGGACTCAAAATTAGAGAGCATAAACGCGGCACCGTCTCCCAAACCCACAAAGCATTCTGGGATCTCTGTGTGTTAGAGCTTTTGCTATAAATAAAACCCCCAGAAACAGGGCGCCTCCTTCCCACTAACAAACCCATGTGTGTTTGTGTGTGTGTGTGTGTGTGTTTGGCTGAATGAGAATCATAGATGCCTTCTAGCAGCATATTAACTATACGCTGAGATGATGCTATCATTTTTCACTCACTATCACTCGTGTGTGTGTGTTTTTAGTACCACTCTCTTTCCTCTCCTGTTTCTGTATCAACACAATAATTACATTACTAAAGGGCCGGATGGGTGGGGTCACTCGGAGCTGTACATTGGAGACGCTGGAATGTGTACTTCCTGGCATGCGGCTGATAAGAGTGGGGTGAAGCCACGATAAGCCCCGACTTTACACTCCCAACAGGACCCTTAGCATCGCCTCTTGGAGGCCTCCACCTGACCCTGTACCCCCCTCTCCATCTGCCGGCCTAAGCAGTTTCTTCCTTTAAATAAAAAGCAAAAATCCCAGAGGTTCACTCTTTATCGTGGTGATAGCGTTATGGAAATCACAAGTGTGTCAGGTTTGCCCTTGTGCAGAAGTAATCGTTGAGGAGAAGCCGTGAATAAAATATTTCTTTATTGTAGAACGCGTACACACACACACACACACTCCACTATCCTGGAGCAGCATGGCTGTCCTTGAGGTCCACCATGGAGCACCAAACTAAAAGTGGCTCACTGTATCCCCCCAAAAATAGTAGCTTGATTGTGTTCCCATAATTATCTTCACATGGCCTTCCTTAGCTTGTTGCTAACCTGGCGTGGAGGTGGATTCGTTAGCATAAGCACAGTTAAATGTCCCAGAGCTTTGGGTGGTGATCTTACATCACCAGTTTCTTGGTACGCTAATACTCTAGAACTTAAACTGAATTCAATATATTTCAGTATTTAACTGTTGGACTTTTTAAAATTATAGTTTGTTTATTTTGCTTTTTACAGTTTTATAGACTATATCATTAGTTAAGAAAAACTCATCTCCAGGACTTAATTATAAGGTTAAACATTAGTTGCTTCCAGAGGCTATAATAACCCACAGTGCTATCATTTACTTTACATTTACCACCAGCAGTCACAACTGGGAGCTTTTTTTTCTGTCTTATATTATTTCCTGTAATCTCTCAGCTGTCTTCTTATGCATAAAAAAACTGAAATAATAGCGTATCTTAGAAGTAGCTTAAACATAACTATTTAAAAATTTTCCTTTGGAGTTACACTCGCAGCCACTTTATTAGGCACAACAGTTCAAGCAGGTACCCAATCAGCCAATCGAGACATGTAGACAAGAAAACATGGATCCATCCGGCCTTGTATCGATGGTTCACTCTGTTGTTGGTGATGTAATGGTGTGGGGGATATTTTCTTGGCATATTTTGCCCCATTAGTTTTCTTACCCTCCTTGAGTATTGATGACGAGTCATTGTAGCCACAGCGTATCCATCATCTGATGTCTGCTTCCTGTAGGATAACGCACCATGTCACAAAGCTTAAGTCTTAAGTCTTGTTTCTTGAACTGGACAGTGAGTTCACTGCGTTCAAATGGCCTCCAAAGTTAGCAGATCTCAATCCAATCAGCATCTTTGGCATGTGGTGATGAATGTGCAACTAACCAATCTGCATCAACTGTGTGATGTTGATGATCATATCAATATGGGCCAAAATCTGTGAGGAATGTTTCCAGCACCTTGATGAATCAGTGCAACAAAGAATTAATGCATCTCTGAAGGGAAAAGGAGGTCCAGTGTATTACTAGTTGCTAATAAAGTTCACAGGGAGTGCATGTCTTTGTAAATACAATTTCTTTGGGGGTTTAGTGAGACAAAAAGTCACTCTGCATTCTGGAAACATGTTATCTTCCACAGACATTTGATAGATATATTGATTCGCCTGTAAAAAAAAAAAATCTATAATCAAGTTAAAACATCAAAGCTCTAGCTTTTGCTCAGCTTAACTATCACAAAATCCCAAACACTTCTTCCCTCCATGCTCCATTGCAAAGAACCAGTTTCTTTGTCTGCATCTTGTTTGCAGAGGCCCAATGTTTGACTTGCCCTGAATGGAAATACTACCCCTCTTCCTCTGTTTCAAAATAGCCACTATAGGCATGTAAGGTTATTTGGACTCAATAGCGGTGGAGTACACACATAAATGGAGCTGTAGGAGTAAAACAGAGAGGATGTATTCTCAGGGGAAAATCTTTAAGATTTCACAGGAGGAGATAAAGATCAAGAAAAACGGGAACGACGTCAGATCGAATTGAAACACGAGGGATTTTACATGCATGAAAGTTTAAATGGATTCTAGTTTGTGGAAGTTTTTTTTCCCACTCGTCTAATGGCTTTCATGTATTAAGCGGTGTCAGAACGGGCTCAGATCGGCACTTGGATGAGAAAAGTACATGAAAACACCCGTGGGTTCCTTCACATGCGTCTTCTACAGATTTTTTCTCTTACTAATGTGTCAGCTTCAGAGTTTTTTCTTTTAAACTCCATTTCCTTTAACAATAAAGACATTTAATCAGTTTTAAGCTACAGATATCAATTTCTTTTTCTTTTTTTTGGCACTATGTGATTCATCAAAGAGCTGCCTGTTTGCATACGGAAATGCAGGACCTGTAAGTGTGTTTGTGGCCTTGGGATATCAGCACGGCTACAGTGAGAAAGCCTTTATAGATCTGCTCTTCCTGAGTGACGCATTTATGTGTTTACATGCGAATATGGAGGCAGAGGAGGCGATGACGGAGCACGGGGAGGGAGGCCGCTCATGCTGATGAGAAATACTGTGTGCTAAAGGCATGTGACTCTGTGTGTGTTTGAATTATTTAGCCCAACGTCCCGACAGAGGAGCGAACGAGGTCAGGAGCTCATTGCTGCAACGTTTTTCCTCTCTCTATCCATCCATCTTTACACCCTCTACCCACCAGCCTTCCTCCTCCTTCTCCTCCATCGCTGCAGAGCTCCTCGTCTATTCTGCCTATCTTTATAAACAGGAACTTAGTAACAAAAGGCTTCCCACATGTTACTCACGTCCCTTCAATTATCAGCGGTCCATGAGGGAAGAACATCGATCCAATTAAATACGGACACTGAAACGTGCTCTGTGTGTGTGTGTTTCTGTTTGTGTGCATGGACCTTCTGAAGTAAACCTTTGAACCCTGGTTCTTTAAAGGGCTCTTTCAAAGGCGTTTGCATTTTGAGCGAGCCACTGAAGCTAATGAGCTGTGTGTGTGTGTGCGCGTGTGTGTGTGTGAGGAGGAGGAGGATAGGGGTTGTGTAATATTGCTTGGTGATTGCAGCAGGCTTTTTTCCCCTAGAGGGCCTGTCTTATAAACCCTTCCACACGCAGGTGCACACACACACACACACACACTCACACACACACACACACACTCGGTTTTCCTGCAGCAGGTGATTCATTCTTAATCTTTCATTCCAACACTTGTGGATTAGTCCTAATCTCAGCCAGCAGAGACTCAGGTCTGAAAGGCTGACTGACACCAGGAGTGTGCACGCGTGCACGTCTGTGAGCATATTGTTTATTTAGCCGTGTGTATGACATGATAATTGTTTCCCTTGTCCGACTGAGCGTGGTGTCTGTGTGACAGGACATGACATGACGGAGGTAGATACAATAGACAGAGCGACAGGTCGCACAACACTGAAACATTATACCCAGTGTGAGGACGAGAGAGAGGAGGTATTTATAGAGAAGAGGCATTTCGTCTTTGCGGCGTTCATTTCTTCCTTTTTCTCTAGTTGACATTTTAAAATGAGCTCAGTCAGCCTCTGCTGTGAGCTGCGCCTTTATTTACTTTGGTTCAAATTTAAAGGTTCTTTGGTTAGCATACAAAAATAATTATTTTTGCTTCTCTGCATAATTTAACCATTAGCTGAACTGCAGTCGGTCAACCAGCAGTGTTACATTTGTGGCCAAAAATGACCTCTGTGGTTACTGTAGACACGATAAAAGATGGAGCTAGCTGGTTTCATGTCATCCACTGGTTTCTGATGCCTCAAGGTGAACATTTTCATTCTCAGCATTTTGTTGTTTTGAACCTGAATGTGACGAGAGAGTCTGCACACCTTTTGGCTAACAACAAGCCAGGTGATTAGCCAATGAGCATTCGCTGGTAAATCCTGAGTTCTGGAATACAGTGTTACCAAGATGGCCTTAAATGAATGACTGAGCCCAGATTTTAAGACAGAAAGCTGTTTTCTCACAAACTTCTGAGGTTTTGCAGACATGGTCTTTTTAACTTGTCGCCTATTTTGGATGTGTTGTAATCGTGGTGGCGCTGTAGGGTCAGGAGAATAAGGGTCCAGTCACACAGGCCTAGATGCTGGTTCACGGGCGTGCGGCGACTCGTGCATATTCCCCAACCTTGCGATTGCTCTGTTTACTTGCACAGAAGGTAATCAGGCCCTCTTATCTTAATGACCTTTTAGTACTATATCACCCTATTATAGCACGTCACTCTTACTGTCACGGCTGGGGCAGCAGTCGTGTGGTGTGGGAGGAAGGATCCAAATGCAGACAGTGACAGGAGGTGCGAGTGAGTTTATTTACAGTGCACAGTAGCAAAAGGCAGGAGCAGAACTAAACATAACCTAAACTGGGAAAACTAATAATAAACTAAACCCAAAACCATAACTCACTAAAAACACGGAGGGGAACAGATAAGGAGGTGACACCGGAGAAGAGGAGCAGAGAGACGCTGGGAAACCGGGTAGTCACTGAATGACACAGAGTATGCAGAATACGCAGATGAATCGACGAGGACCACAGGCAAGCACACACAATAAATACACGCCGGGAAATGGGGAAATCACACACAGGAGGGAGGCACAGCTGACACCAATCACACCTGACGAGACAGAGACCTTCAGAATAAAACAGGAAACACAAAGACACGAAGAGGCACAGAAGGGAGGAACCTAAACACAAAATCCAACCCTAAAACTAATACAAAATACAGATAAACACAAGAAGGTGGAAGAGAAACACAAAACACTGGGTCACCGACCCAGGATCATGACATCATAAACTGAGGTC
>VUQR01024363.1:1259-12942 GCA_015108515.1 Hemichromis elongatus
TTTAAAAAAAAAAAAAAAAAAAAAAGGAAAAACAAAAGCAGCAGCAAAAAAAAAAAAAAAAGCACCTGAGTGGTGACGGATGAGTTACTCCTGTTGTTGTAGGTGGTTCACTCCTCTCACAGGAATGGTTTTACATTTTTAAGAGCCATACTAATCACATGTCTGTATACCGAATATGAAGCTATAGCCAAAATGTTTGTGTCTCAGTTTAGCACAAGGACTGGGGCGAAAAACAAGCAAACTAATGAAACTTTAACATGGAATTGTGATTTTGTAGGAAAAACGTTTTCATCGCACCACCTAAGGGCCCCGTTACATCAGCCGCCCGGTGCCTGGCGAACAGCACCGTGCGACAAACAGCTGTTTCTGCAGGTCGAGCATCTCGGCGAGTTGTGGCGCTGCATGGTGTAAAATGCAAGTGTACAATCGTGCCGGTTTTTACTGTCATTTTAATATTAATTACACATCAGTAAAGAAGCTAAACAGAGGGATACAAGTCTGAAAAGATTAAAAAAAACTCCTTTAACAGAAGTTATGGCACTTATGAATCTTAACAGGCAGAAAACTGACTCCAGAGCTTTATTGAATCTGATTATTATTAAGACAAATAAACCAAACAAATTTCTGAAATGAGGAAAATTGCAGAAAATTTACAGGCAAATCCGTGTTTACCCAAATTAAAATTCCCACTTTGATGAGAAATTTGCTTTGCAATGTAAAAAACCACGAGAAGGATCTCTGAGGTTCGTTCCTGACTCCACCCACAATCAGAAATGCAAGACAAGCCTCACCCTTTGTAGGAGCTGAATGGTTAAACTGCTCTGAAGAAGAAATAAAAGAAAAAAGTATATTTTTGAGGAAATAAGCAAAATCTTAGTTCTTCGTTGTAAATTGTGAAAATGTTGATGTAACTTGAGCCATCACCTGTTGATCAAGCCTTCGACTTTTAGACGTGAAGACTGTCAGGTTAATTTAAACGAGTAATGCACGACGTAGGTGGCTTTCAGAAAGCTCACCTTGAGGTCAAGATCACTGGGATTCAAACTCATCTGAGATTTTTAGTAGACAGACCTACAGTATGAATCGAGATGTCATGTTCCCAAGATTCACCTCTGAGCTTAACTTTGAGATCAAGGTCATCAACCTTCATCCTAAAAAGGGATTCAAACTTTTCGTTTCAGACTTTTAATAGACGCACTAATGGCATCAATATGAAAATCAATTTGCCTTCCCTCTGGAGTTATCCTATGACAAGATTCTCAGAAAACCTGACCTCTGACCTTGAGGACAAGGTCACTGAGATTTGAACTCACCAGCAGTTGTTAGTAGATGCACCTATGGTATCAATTTCAAAGTCCTACGTCATCTTGTTTTCAAGTTATCACCCTAGAGCCTGTTATGTTTTTCTCTATAACCCTCTAAAGGAGCCAGTTAGGTTTTTTTCCCCATTTTCTAGTCCTTTTGCCAAAATAAGCCAAGCTGGTTCACTTCTGGCTACAGCTACATATTTATTAAACAGACATGACAGGGGCATTGTTACTTTCAAGTATTGGCATAAATCAAACGAGGCATGTTTTTAATGTGGTCCGACAAAGGAACCGGCGGCTGCTACCATTAACATAAAATTTACTGCTACGAACAACTGATTGGCTGTCACATAAAAATGAATTTTTCATATGCTACAGTACCCTGAATATGCAGCTTTGATAATAAGACTTCCTTTGGCAACAAACAATAATTCAAGAAGCACAAAAAACCTTTTAAAGGCCATCAGCAGTTTACAAAACAACGGAATCAGTATTTACAAAAAAAAAATAAAAGACTCAGAAATCGATGTTTTCGTTACCTTCTCGGACATAAAAATTATACAAACTCTCACTGAAGCAACAACAAAAGCTCTGCTCCCAATTTAGCTAAAATGTTTTTAAGTGAATTCAGTCCACAGTAGACATCAATGTCATGTTATGTACATTTTAAAACATAAGAACATTATTTTCTTCCTAGACTCCCAAAAGTCTCAAAAACACTGTTTGCTTGAAGAGAAAATTTTTCAACACTTTGAAAGTTGCATCAAAACGGTGACACCAATAAATTATAAAAAATAGTGTACTACTGAAAAACCGTTTCATACATCAACACTGTGCATAACAATAGAAGAAGTCAGCTTTTGCCAGGTTTGTAGAGCGTATTGCTTCACAGTTTATGGACATCATTGATTGGTCTTGCCAGACAAAAGTTTACTTCTGAAGTGAAAGTCAAAATCAGTTCTACGCAGTAAGAAAAGCACTATACAAGTGTAAGGAGAACCCATTCCTCTTAAAAGAAGGAATATCTGTAACAAGACCAATGCCAGCAAGCTGAATGGAGCGCCATGGAGCTACAACCGCCACCGCCTGGCTTTCGTATAATGAACACCACTGGGTGACAACAACGCAGCAATAGCTAGTCTGGAAAAAGAGACTTTTGAGTTACAAATACTGAGAACTGTGACGCCACCAAGAGGTTTTAGACTCATGGCATACTTGTTTGGTATGTCCAACATTTTTTTTGAGCCACTGTTCGGTGAATCAGAATTAAAAAAGTGGAACCGGGGGTTTTAGGGAAGTAAAAAGCAGCAACGGCAGTGAGCGACCAAAAAATCTACAACAAAGAAGTGACGCAAAGAACAGTTTGGTGTTGAGCCAGCCTGTCCAGCGATGTTATCTGAGATCTTTGGTGGCTTTGGGGACTTTGAGAACTTTGTAAATGTCATTGGAAAACACTGTGGTAAAGTGGGGTCGAGAGTTCCTGGAAATATGGGTGCAAAGGGGGGTTTTACCAACATTTTGAGGGTCCTCAATATCCCAGATCTCTGGCATGCTGCACCCAGGTCTGATGGAGAAAGAAGAAAGAAAAACAAGAATTAAATGATATAAAGGGCAATGTTAAAGGTTTCAGGGAAACCGTGTTGTCTGTCTTTTAAATCCCTTTTTGAAAAGATTCTTTATATTTTTATTGTGCAATAAAACAAATAGATTAATGGCAACAGTGGTCAAAAGAGATTTAATAGCAAACTTAATGGTCACACTGTTTGCTTAAAAAGCATTTCTCCAGAAGGAGGTCGACTTAAGCTTGTCTACTGTGCACAAGACAATGAAAGGAGCAGCGGTGGTGTCACGGTACCTGGTTCGCCTGGTGCACCACGAATCCTCAAGGATGAAAAAGTCCACTCCCAGCTTCATGAGGTTCCTCTTAACGCTTTCTCCGGACATGCGGCTGTACATGGAGTAGACCAGCTTGGTTCTCTCTCTGTGAGGTTCAACCATGTTACAAAGTGTGATAAAGCAGTGGGATGAGAACAAAAAGGTAGTAACGCGCCTGTATTTTTACAGGAATGTGTGGGGAAAAAAACAGACTCAATATTTTTTCTTCCAGAATTAAGTTAATGAAGTAAAGCAGCACAATCATCATTTGAAGAATGGTCCTTTTAAATGTCTGTTTGGTGCACTGTTTGAATCGTTTCTTTTAATCTCAAAAATCTTTACCTGTAAAAAGATGAAATTGTGAAAGATTTTTTTAAGCCAATTTAATGCTAGATTGGAGATTTAGTGCTGTAGATTTCTCTGACCTCAGCCCGGCGTCTTCGTAGTGAGGGTGGTTGACAATAGGCCGACCTGTGGAAAGCTTTACGCTGGCCATGGTGGGCATCGCTCCAGCAAACACAGCATCTGCAATCAAAGCAAAAAACAAATAAAACAAGCAAAAGGAGAGAGTTGTTTCAGTCACATTAGGTTAAACCGAACACTAGAGCTACTGCTTAAAAGTAAGAATAGCCAAAATCAGCATCTAAGGTTAAGTTTTAGGGGTTTTATTAGTTTTAAAATCGATTTAGATTATAACACATCACAGATGGTGTGACATGGTGTTAGAATTCTCTAATAAACATTACAACAACACCCAAGATATTTAACCAATGCTTGATTTTTAACTCCATCACATAAATACGCTGGTTCTTCGGCCAAACAAACGTTAATAAATAGGTATATTCAAAGTTTCCAGTCATGTTTCTGAAAACATTCAGCTCTTTTTATTTAGAAGGATAATCACCACTATCGTTTGCTCGGTAGCGATGAAAGCAGGCAAGGTCACTCACTGGGACGGGTGTTTTCCTGGATCCAGTCCAGCAGCTCCTCCTGGGGCAGGTTGCTGAACTCTCCGATGATCGCCCACTGGGCCTGCAGATTGGTCATTCCCTGTATGGCCATGATGGCCAATACAGCAAAAACCACAGTGTGCTGCCTAAACTTCTCCCCAATCCAGCCAAAGAGCTAAAGGAGCAGAACATACTCATTACATTTATGTAAAGAGGAGACTTTATAGGTAAAACAATATTGAAAGCTGTTTTTTTTGTTTTGTTTTTGTGCATCACTGAGAGACAGACCTGTCTGGAGCAGATCAATGACGCCATGATGCACATGTGTGGCGTCAGGAAAAGCTTCAAGCGCATAATGAGGATGGCCAGGACAGCGAAAGCCACCAGCTGCAGACTGTGGTACACCAGCTACAGAAAAACAAGTTCACACACAGATTGAATCACACAGACAAAATTAAACAAAACCACAATCATCTACAGAAACTCTTCTGTAGTCAAGTGTTTAACAGAATCTGTTTGACTCATAAAACACAACCTGTCTGACACTGCTACATGAATTCATATTTTATAGTATTTCACATTGCTGCCATAATGACTACTTATCACAAAGTGCATTTCAATCTGATTAAGGGCAGAGTGTACATTTTAACGTAGACCTGACATTTTCCTTACTCTCAGGTTCTGCTAAAATAACTCATCAAGTTGTCAAATGACTGAAATTTAAATATATTGTAAGTCATTTAACAAGCAAAAATGGAGCCATTGTGTCTCAAGAGGGATAGCTGGTTGTCTAGCAACCGTAGGCGTGCTGCTGGACAAGATGCTGAACTCCAAATTGCCCAAACTCATTGAATCTCTCCACATGAAAGAGTGCAAGTGGCTTTTTAGTAAAAAGTACTTTTACTTCCCAGAGTGGAGAAATTCTATATATAGGTGCCATTTCAAAAATCTCAACGTTTCATCTGTGGATACAAACCTACAGTGTGTCTACCTTTGAGGTTTCCATTACACTCTCTCTCTCTCAGTATCTGTTACTATCCTTGTTACAGTTGGGAGCATGAGAGAGAACCCGGAGCCCAATTAGGTTGCAAAGGTCATCCAGCACCTCCGGTATGTCACATCTACATGTGCCATCACAGTGGATCGCTGGGTCAGCCAACATAGTCTCCAGAGTGCGGAGGAGATGGCAGGAAATAGGCTGATATACGAAGAGAGCTGGACGGGGATTTGGAAGGGCATCAACTAAACAGCGGGACTGTATCTACTTTTTTGTGCGAGGAGGAGCGGGAGGAAAACTGCCGGAGCTCTACATTATGACCCATAGATAGTTATGCGCGTGCATGAGGGTGGGGGTGTGGTCGTGGGGTCTTTTTCGAGATCTATGTTGAAAAACCCGCACAGTGTAGCATGACTGGCATTTGCCTGAAAACACCAGAACTTGCAGGTATGCCAATGGCACAAATGACAGGGAAAAAAAAAAAGAAGTAGACAGCATGGCAAATGTTATGATGCCTGCAAAAATGCAACTATTAAAAAAGCATTAACAAAACCACAAATAGAGCAATTTGGCAGCTATGTTTTACCTAAAATTAAACTCAGTATTTAGTCTAAATGCTCACCCTCATGTTGCTCTCTGTTTTAAAAGACATTCAGCCAACTGAGTACTCTGGATTCAACATCACAGATGGAAAAGTTACAGATGACGGTTATGCTGTTTACGGACATAAAGTGTAGACACATTTCAGTAATGTTAGTGTCGCTCATTTGATGTAGGATTGGATTATGCCTAGACTGCAATCAAATGTATTTGATCTAAATTTGTGCTGCGTATACTGCAAACTAAAAAACAAACAAACAGTGGAAGGTGTAATTAACTACAATCAGAAACGACACTGTGCTCTGCTCCTTAGCTATGATTTCTTCAGTACTTTTTAACCTGCATTTTCCTGCGCAGTGAGAAAGTGTTCCTCTCTGAGCATTTATAGACCATCAAAGCCATTTTATAGGCAAGCTATAAGATCTGAACATCTGAACATTTTACTGCCCAGGGAGAGATATTACAGAAAATGACACGAAGCAGCTGGGAGAAAACAGACAAAAGGCAGTAGAGTGGGATTTCATAGCAGAAGGGAAAATGCTTTTGATTTCCTGGTAATGAGAAAAGGGATCAAAATCACTCTGGAGCAGAGAAACTGAGCAGACTTCACTGCACGGGAGAATACAATCACATAAAAGAGGTTTAGGAAAAAAGAACACGTGGAGGTGTGGTCAAGATAATTATTATAACTGCACATATTTAACAAAAACATAAATGATGTGCCAAGTATTTCTCTCACCTCTCCTTTTGCAGCTATTTCAGACCTGCAACACAGAACAGAGAACGAATTCAACCAAGCTGCCCACTCAAAACAAAAATCAAGCAATTATTTTACTTTTAAAAGGTAAAACGCTGCATTATTTCAAAGCATTCAATTTCCTCAGTTAAACACAGTTTCTGTTTGATCAATCGAATGCATCAAGTCCTTGAAGTCACCCTAGAGAGGAAGCCTCACCCTGCAGCTTCGTCAGCATCTTCGGTCTTGGCAGGCGTCTTCTCCCCGTGCCTCAGGGACCGGACTATATCCTGGATGGTCTGAAAAAGAGAAACAGTATTTCTTCTTATGTTCAAATGCACTGCATATCATGCTTTGTCAAACTGATTCATGTGTTCTTAGCTCAGCGTGGGAAGGCCATAATGAGATTAAATTATATAAATAGGGCTTCCTCAAATCTTTTTCCTCTGATGTTTCCCCTCCACAAATGTTAGCATGACCAGAATCAGGGGGGAAATCTTTTCATTCTTTCCTTCCTTAAAGGCTTAAATATGAATGTGTATATTAGTTCCTTACAAGACCAAATAAAACAGTAGTTTACTGAAACTGAAACAACAACACCTGAATTTAAAAAAAGCTTCTAAACTCAAGAACCTGAGAGGAAAGAAAGCTTTGTCTTTCAGCTGCTGTGAAGCAGAAGCTCACGGCTCAATAAGTGATTTGATCTTTATGTCTGACTGCCTGCTGTACAGTCCTGAAAGGTGAGATTGTAGCTTTCATACTGCAGACACATTCCAACAGTCACGCTGCATAATTTCTTCTTCAAAGAAAAGTTTAAGATTTTAACAAACAAGATAAAAAAAAAATGTCTTATACAATGACAGTTTTGGTTTTTTTGCTTTTTCATCACCTTAAGATTTTAATTAAACTCGTAAAAGTAATGTAGGATTTCACTGATGAATATTTTCTTGGCATTGTGCATTTTAAATGGCTTCTTAGCTTCTTTTTGACAGATCAATCTAAACAAAGTGTCAGACAAAGCATAAAGGTATGGAAAACAAAATGACTTGTATAAATGTGCGTGTGATCGGGTGAACGAGGCTTGTAGTGAGAAGCACTCTGGAGTGCTCATGAATACTTTTTTGCAGAGTTATTATTCTAATGTTAGGGTGCAGTGTCTAGCATGAATCGGGAGCTAGCTTACTTAATTACATTAGTTTGTAGCTTTGCAAGTTGCAAAAATATACCATTACTTCAGAGTAGTAGTAGTAGTTTCCCACTGGGTAGGATTACTTCAGTGTTTCGTGAGGCAGGCAAGTGAATTTTTTATAGTACATTTAAAACTAAAATTTAAAAAAATAACTTGCATTTGTAATGTTTACATGAAATAACCTAAAAGCAACCAATCCTCAATCACAGGTCCAGACATCAACAGTGTCTCAAATTAGACTTAAAAACCGTTTCAGCTAACAGCAGCAAGTTTTTTTATACTCCAGAAACAGCAGCCAGTTTTACCCACTATCAAACCATCTTCCCGTTACGCTTTAATTGTACGATGAGCTGCCTAAAAATATAAAGTATCTAAGCTCATCAGCCAGTATGAGTGATTGTTTTTAGGGTTTTTCTGTAAAAGAACATTTTCTATACTTTGCACCTCTTATATGAAGCATGATGTGGTGACGATGCTGACTTGTAACTTTAGTGTCACTGTTTCACCATGATAATTATACAGCGATAAACTCCATATTAATGCCACTAACGTGAGATTTCAGCAAAATGATCCAGCGTTCCACGCATTCAACAGCTGAATGTGAGAATGTGCACTTGTGAAGTCAAACATCAACTATTTGAGCAATTTCAAGGGTTCAATATGCAGGAATGCACTGTGAACGGTGCATGCCTGAGACACAGCTTGCTCATTTTTACCCATTTTTTTCCTGACTGAGAGAAACATACGACTGTTCCGAGTAAGACTGCTACTGCTACCTCACCTGCTACCGTCTGCTGCGTTTGCTTAACATGCTTAATATTACTTTTTTTGCTCATACTTTTTTCTGCTGCTTTGAAAAACAAATGTTTATCCTTTTCATAGAGATGGTTTAATGCCTACAAGAGGACTTACCCTGCCAGCAATGAGAGCAACCACCAGCACATTGATGGGCAGCAGCAACGTTTTAAGGTAACGAACAGGAGTCTGAGGCAGAGAAGCAGACATATGAGTGAAATTAAAAAAACAAGAGAGAGACAGAGGACAGCTGTCACACCTGAGCACTGTAGTATATCTAAGCTGAAATAATTTCAAGGAGGAGACTGAGGAGACTATTGCAGAGCAAATCACGATGAAAATACAAAAATGGCTATAACAAAAAAATAATAGTTCAGGAAATTCTTAATCGAGCACTGAAATAACTAACTGCAAATGCTTAAAAGCCAAAATACTATGATTTATGATATGTTACAATTTTACACATAATAAACAGATTACAATAAAAATGCAAAGTGCTAATTAAAGAGAGGGAACCTTAAAGCATTCAGAAGGTATAAGACTGATTACAGCTGATTTGCTGCATTTTGCTTGGCCACCCTGTTTTAGAAGCAGGCACTATTTTCTGTGCAGTGCTGAGAGACCACACACACACACACATAAAACCAGGCGACTGTCTAGCCCATAACTCAGCCCAAAATGAGCTGCCAGGATTTGCTGTCAGATTTTGTTTCTTGTCAAATTCAGAGCGCAGTTCTGGTTTCCTCCACACTCAGCCCTGCTGTAAGACAATCCAGCAACTCTGATACAAAGGAGCAGGCCTTTTACAGCATTTCTGACATCTTCACAGGACTGACATTTTAAAAATTGAGACCTGGAAAGATTTTTCTCACAAAACTGCCCGAGACTGGCATTTCATCAGGGCAGGCTTCTGCTCAGAATCAGTGATCAGTCGTCATCGTTTCGTGGCAGGGAGACAAATGTAAGCTCTGACAAAGGAGCAGAATTTACCTCCAACTCCATGAAGTCAAATTCGGCGGCACATGTGTACATCAAAGTGTGAAAGTCCTTGTAGCTCGTGAACTTAGACTTGATTAGTCCACTGATGTGAGCCTGGAAAAGACATTTTTGCAATAAAACTTTAATCCTCATCCCTATGAAAAAATTATTCTTAAATTTTACACACTTGGATTATGTTCTTAATCATTCAATTTTACATTTTCTGATAGTGAATATTAAACATGGCTCAAGTGCTCCATATGCCTAGTCCATTTACATTTATATTAACTGATCTACTATATTAACCCACTTTATGAGGTCATTTTTGGTTCATCTACTTAATACTTACACAGTGACCTAAAAATTTCCATTTCCATTATTAATGTTAAGTCAAGAAAAAGGATTTGATTTTACAGACAGGAAGTCATAGTTTCTTACATCATCAGAGGCACCCAAGACTGCGGATAGCATGAATTTAAGCAGAACTGTTGAGACGACCCAAGCCAAACCCTGCATGACCTGTACAGAAGGAACAGATCTACATCGGTGGACTGGCATGTTCAAATACACACAGAAAGCAGGCGATGCTTGGTGGTGACGCACAAAGCAGTTAAACCATGAGACTCACTAGACACCTACATAAAGTATGCTTACTCCTTGAGACGTTACTTTCGACATGGGTAGCCGAATGTCTGATAACACTCTGCTCTGTTAGGTCAACATTATGTGAAAGTGGAGATTATTGAATTTTATGGCCTTTTTCTGTCCCTGACATATGCAATCGTTTTCTCCTTTTATTTTTTCCTTTTAAGTGTTTGAATGATGTAAGAATGACACAAGTACTGTAAACTGAAAACATGCAGTTGTGCAGTAAAACATAGAAAACTCTCCAGTACCCAGATGACAATGCCTTGTCTGAAGACTTGAGCAAATCGCTCCCTCATTGCAATGATTACCTAAAAAATAAAACAATTCTCAAAAAATGAACAGCAAGCAAAATAACGCCACTCCAAAGAATCAATCAAATCAATCAATGACTCGACGTAAACAATACAGGAGCCTCCAACTCACCCAGATTGACACTAGCGAAGAGGCGTAGAAGGATGTAAGGAGCATGGAGTTACCAAACATCAGGATAAAGCAGACGCCGAGTGTGATCTGCAGACAGCAGGACAAAGAGAAGGCATCATTCCTCACATGAACGTGGTGTTCAAACGACTGAGGGCCGTTTAGTACAGCCCTGTCCTATTTGGTGCAGCTTGCATGAGCATGACCCGTGTGTGCAATTAAACAGTGCTGAACATCCAATCTTGGCAGGTAGTGCTGAGGTTTAGCCAGTATTTCTATTGCTGCCATAAAAACAGTCCCATGTTCACTGCCAACAGCAAAAAACATCTCTGTAGCAGGAAGATGGTCCGAAATACAGTGTATTAATAGTCTGTATGCCACTGTTGATGTAAAACACTTTTATGATGTAAACATGCATTAATGTATTAAAATATAAATATACAGCTACAACTAGAATACAATCCTATTCAATGACCTCTTTATAATGTTGACAGTTATCCAGGGACCAGGGACTACTACTACTACTGTAAATTAGGGATGGGTATCGAAAACCGGTTCTTGTTGAGAACCGGTTCCCGCTGTTTCAATTCCGTGGAATCGTTTGCCATTTTTACAAACGATTCCCTTATCGATTCCCGTAGCCTCGAATGACGTCACCACGTTGCGTAGCGTCTTTTAGCCAGTAGGAAACATGACGCCTAAGCGGCACAAACGCTCAAAAGTTTGGTTACACTTTATGAGAAAGGATGACAACAGGGCAACGTGCAATACTTGCAAAGTAGAGATTTCATCAAAGGGAGGAAACACTACGAATATGCAAAAGCATTTGCTCAAAAAACACGCGATTGCTTTAAATGAATGTCGTGTTTTTGATCCGCTCCGGACTAGCGAAGCTCAACCCAGCAGCAGCGGTAGCGTTTGGACATCCTCTACCGTTAATACTGCAGGTAACTAATCAACTAGCATTGCATATTATGTTAGCGCGATTTGCCTTATTACAAAACCTGCTATTACTGTGCGTTGCATTTAGAGGACCATCACGAGAGAGACAGACCGTGTATCTGGCTCAGATGCTGGCAGTCTACGGGTGACTTCTCCTTTCACAGAGGCAGGGAAAAGTAAAATGACACAGGCCAGGATAGATCCAGATAGGTCCAGAAAGATCACGTATCCCTACTGAAAAAGCAG
>VUQR01024364.1:3664-28075 GCA_015108515.1 Hemichromis elongatus
TAAAGGCTCCCCCCCCCCCCCCCCCCCCCCCGCCCCCCTCCAATTCTTTATGATGAGTGGGGTGCATCTCAGGGAGATCGCCGCCTACAAACACACCTGCAGGAATACGCTGGAATGAATATGCAGCGAGTCAGCAAATGGACCGACATCTGTTCTGTGAAGACTCACGGCCTTTCTCAGTGAATACGAATGACACTGCTCCAAATTTCCCACTGAATTAATAAGATCTCAGTACGGCTTTTCTGCAGCAAAAAACAACAGCTTCTGCGCCGAGTACCTGCCAGGCCCAGATCCAGCTCTACGATGAAAATAAGAGTTGCTTTTAATTCATGCCATGTCATGACAACACTTCTTCCAGCAACCTGGGCAGTTTAGAGTTGCAGAAAATAATTGAAGCCAGAAATGAGAGAAGGAAAAAAAAAGTTCATCAATAGAGCAGAAATAGAGACTCAGAAGACTGGGAGAAAGCTGAGACCAGGCATTAAATCTCCAGTCCCTTTTTCTGTCAGTGCCGCCACCGCCACAGAGCCACGTCAAAAATTACACAGCAGCTCCAGCTAGCAAGCAATTACAGAGTGGGGTCTGTGAGTGACGCCTGTGTAGGACTGGCTGGCACTGCTCACTGACATTCAGAGAGGTACTTACAATTTACAGCACAGGGTTCATTTTCAGATGAACTGGTTCCAAGAGCTGGGCCCGCTCCCAGAGCCCTCTCTCTGTTCCTCACGGTCATAATTACATTAAATATAATCATTCAGACCCAAATTGCCAGTTAATAACTGTGGCTGAACTCAACCAATGAGTGATAGACTCAGAGAGAGGAAGAGCAAGCAACGGAGGTGAGAGGGTGAGGGTGAGAGGTTGAGAGAAATCAGAGGGAAGGGATAAAGGTTGTCCTCGCCAGGGACTCCGTCTGGGCTCGGTGGCGAGCCCGATGGCACCGTGTCAGTGTCATTACGTGGATGTGCGTTCAGGAGCAGTTTCACCCCAGACGGACATGACATACACATTCAAACGCGTGTCAGGAGGCCACCCACGCTTGACACAGGGAGAGTGCCAGGCCCTGACACATGGAGCGTGGTGAGGCGACAAGTTCGTCAAGAGACGGATCAGTGCCTCCTTGCCACATGTCAGTCACTATCCCTCGCAGTCACGTCTCACTCTCGCCTGTTCCTCCCCCGCCGCCTCCCTCCCGTCCTAATCACGTTAAAATGTAAAACGAATCATTTGTGTTTTAGACGAACGCCGCGTAACCTCAGCACAAATCCATTTTCTGAGGCAATGCATTAGCGGCAAAAAGCTGCAGAGTTAAATGACAAATATCCGACCTCCTCAGAGTATCGTTTTATGTTCCCCAGTCCAGATGACAGAAAGCTCTTGTAGCAAATAATGTCATTCTGTATCATTTACCGTAACATCATGAGCAGGACTCATTTTTCACATTTAATAATGTCAGACAAAGCCCAGATGTGGAGACAGGGCCAGTGGCTGATAGTGCCAAATGTTGGTAATTTATTCTCCTCCAGACCCCTCTACTCAACAGCACCGGCAACTGCAGACTGACAGGCCTTCCTCCAAATGCTCCTTGCGGTTTCTCTTGAAGTGTACGAGACCTCATGCAAATGCTTAATCACCTCACTTTACTGTTTGTCCCAACTGGCAAAACAAACAAAAGGCACACTCGGGCAGGCGTCTTAAACAAGCTGAGGAGTGTGGGAGGTTTCCAGAAATAAACCAGAGCACGCTGTAAAATCCTAGCGGAGGCAGGGTCGAGTGTGCCGGATTTCAAAGGGAACCCGTAAAAGGAAACAATCTGGTTTTCGCATTTCAACGAAGGAAGGCAAATGTAGCAGAGATATCATGGCACCGCTGCTTCCAAGGAGCGGTGCAATCGCCAGCACTTGCAGTAACTTGATCGCTGCCCATCCGTGCGGATTTACTGCTCCTGTAAAATCGGCAGTTCTCGCTCACGTGCCACTAAAATAAACACACAAGAAAGGTCATTTGCCAACATGGAAAATGGCGATTTGGCCTGTAACAATGACCACTGGTCCTCTTCAGACACATTACCCTAACATGCCATCAGTGAATGTATTTGCAACACCTCTCCCTGGCCATCCATGAGACCGCAGCTCCTGATGAAACACACCAATTGGGATAATCCCTTGTCAACATGTTGCTGATCCTAGGATTGGGCAGGCCCTAGGCTTTCCCTCCTTCCCCCATCACTGGGTCCCCCAGGCTGACATGGGCCATGACAAAGCCCTAATCCATCACCTCCTGTCACCGAGGGCCGCACTGCAGCGCTCCCCCATCATGTGCCAGCATTAGCCTAATCCAGTGGCCCAGGGTTCCATGAGAATGGAGTACCCACAGTGGGTTCACCCAGATTGTTTACTCGTCCCATCTGAGTCAACACTCTCCAGAAAAGAGGGGCACACCAGAAGGTCCCCGAACCCACTGTTTCACCTTGAGTGATGGTACAGAGTGCCTGTCTGGCAGGCGCCTGGTGTGGTAATGTAATCCCTGGAGTAAACACAGGTCTCCTGACTTCAGAAGGCTGTAGTCCACGGTGGACGCCTCACTCGAGGAGAGAAACAGACTTTGTTGCTCCACATCCGAGAAGTGACGGGAAAACGTGCAAAGCCTGCAGGGTGCACACTCACGCTGCATGTATTGGAACAGTGTGCATACCCAATCATACTTACAGGGCACAAACAGGAGTCAAAGGAAATTTACACTTTGACACTCAAAGTGTCGGAAAACAGCTGAAAGGCTTTGGTTTTCAAACATGCTCTGCAAACAAATAAAGCAACAAGGTGAGAACAGTCTCTTTACGTGCGCTGGGAACGCTAAAGATGGAGCTGTTACCCACACAGTTAGCCTCCAACTTAACAACTCCCAAATCACCCAAGTCTTAATTTTGAGCTGGAATGTGAACAAGGAGAATTAATTATTCATCACTCTGGCTCACCAGGTGGGAGCAATTTCAGTAATTGCTGTTGGCCTGACGTCTGCGCTCGGACTGAGCGATAGTCATATTTTCAATATTGGCAGTGGTGATATATTATTTGCACTCGTGCATGCATACTGTTACCTGCGCAGCTCTGCTTGAAGTTTCGAGGAAGCTGCCATTGATCATCCCTCCTCTGCCTCCCTTCAAAGCCGTGTTCCAGCGACCAATCAGAGCCAACACCTCCCTCTAGTGGCGGAGACGTAAATAGCATGTAATTGTCAGTTGCATGGCATCTCCAAATGTATTGATTTTTTTTATTGCGTGTAAAGCAACACAATGAAAAATTCGGACTTTTAACTGTCATCAGACACATAACAGCTGCATTAATCTAACCTGCAGTTCACTCAAAACAGCTGCTGTTCTCTCTCAGATTGAGCTATTTGCTTCAAGACATGACCCCAAGCCGCATAAACGCAAATTCAGTAGAAAAGGTAAAGCATAGCATTAGAGTGATTATAAAGACAAACAGTTAAGATATGGAGAGATTTAATCATCTGCCCTGTATTTGCTTTGGGAAAATTAATTTGTTGTCAAAGAGTATAAGGAGGAAACTGATTCAATTAAAAGATGACTATTTTAATAGAGTCCTCAAAATTTCACGTTAATAGAAATCTAAAATACTAGAAGAAGTAACAAGGAGATACAGTGGAAACATCTCAATTTTATCTTTTACTAACCTGATTTATAGTTGAATTTTAGTATTTTCCTGGGATTTGGCTGCAAATTGACCCCAGATCCTGGTTGAAGAGCCACTGACTCACCGTAAACATTCCCAAAGGAGGGAAAACACACCTGAGCCAGGAGGTGTGGAAGCCACGTGCTGAGGGAACTTAACACAGAGTCTCTGGATGGCATGTCCCCTACATCTTTTCCATGGTTGAATTATCTTCCCTTCTAAGAGTGGATCTTTTGTGTATCCTAGTGTTTATATGATGAGCACATGTCCCTGAGGGTACATCTGCATGGAGTTTCAGATTCTCTGTAACACATATTGTCTGGCTTGAGATAAACAGACAAGGAATTCTGGCAGTAAAGGGGGTTGTTCTGGCTGAAGGGGAGAGGGAGCCAGTAGTGGGATCTTTGAGGATCTCCTGGGGCTTTGTTGGCATCCTGCACAGCTTTGTTATCAGCTCCAGTTGGGAACTCTTAGATATTGGAGGGGAATCCTGGGCTGTGAGCTGGGAGGGAGGGAACTGGCAGTGAAATGCACATGTAAAATGTGCTTTCAATTTATAATATGTGTACAGGACTGTTAGAGTCTATGGTTTACATCAAGATAGGTTTTTTTGCATGTTTATGTAAGCGTCTGTGCATTACTATAAAATATGTTTTTGTTCCAGTAAAATAACTGAAGAAATACAGAAATTAGTCATTTATTTTTTTTAATTTAAATGATCCTGCACATATTTTTGAGCACTAGGTTAATTAGAGCATAACTTAACTGACTTTAGCCTGGCACATCGTTCATGTTGTGTCAGGGTTCGTCTGCTGACACATACATCATCACCGCGTGCTGTGCACTAGCTAATGAACACTTTAAGATAATTTTTAGTAAAACACTGATACTGATTCATTTTAAATGAAGGGGAAAAAAATCTTTAACCGGTGTAGATTGAAACCTGATGTATTTCCATCCAGCCATCCATGCATCCTCTTTCCTTTATCTGTGGCCGGGTCTCAGAGGCAGCAGACAAGCCCAGATCTCCCTTTCCTGGGCCACCTCCTACACCAAGGCGTTCCCAGGGCAGTGGAGAAATATAATCTCTGCCACTAGTCCCAGGTCTGCCCTGGGCCTCTGCCTGGTAGGACATGTCCAGAACACCTCACCCAGTCAGACGTCTAAACTACGTCAACTCGCTCTTTTCGATGTGGATGTAGCAGCTCTACACTGTAGAAGGATGTGAAGAGTGCAGCCATTCAAGAGGGGCTTCCTGGTCACCTTGTGTAAAAATGTCTAATGCACAATAAAGTTATAAGCATGTTATTTTCAGTACAACTTAGGTGACAATAGGTCATGTCTTGGCTTTATGAACAACTTTGAGGAAATTTTTCTCTATTTGTTTTTTTTTTTCAGACCACAATCTGCTTCTGCTACTGCGTCTCAAATCTGAAACTTCTCTGACACTTTTAGTTATTACTGTGAGGACATTGGATTGTAAAAGTTGCAACACATATCAACACACATCATGCAACACATAATAATGAAGTTTAAGAATATAAACGTCACAGGAAACCTTTTCTGAATAAAGGATTTTTAATTGTTTAGGCACATTTTTCTGGTTATACTTACATACATGACTTATTTAACAAAGATCTTTTACAAGTACAGAGGAGTTTTAGCACTTTTTCTAAAGTGTGACTGCTTCGTGCACCACAGGCTATACCAGATAAGAGCATTGCTCTCTAAAGCCTCTGTGACTCATTCACTGTACCCCCTCAGGGACACGTGGGTTTGTAGCATTGACACACCTTGGCCTGTGTGTCCTGCTCCTGCTGTGTGTCTGTTATTTGAGATGCTGCAGGCCTCTCAGCCTCTCCGCCGCTCCCTGCATCCTGCGCCTCCTTGGACAGTGAATAGATTGCGGCTAGGTTAAGCCCCTCTGCCTCACAGCACTTTCACCTACCGAGTGAAGGCAGCCCAGATAATACAGGATCACCTTGCACTGCCTGCAGCTTCATTGTACACACACAGCCTGGGGATGAGCTGTTCAATGACAACTGCATGTGTGTGTCTGTGGAGGTATGTGTCGGGGTAGTGTAAAGCAGACTGTGTGTGAGTACATTTCATGTGTACACATTAACTTCTCAAACAAAGGGTGAGTTTGATCTCAGAGAAATGAATCTCACGTCCCTTTCAGTGACGTTCAGAGGAATTTTCCCATTAAGAAACCTGCTCAGCTGCCCTAAAATTACTTCACAGACTAAGCTGCCCTTGTCCTCACTTTAATCTAGCCTTTAAAGTCTCTAATCATTGTTATGGCACTCCCAGGCACAATGAAAGCAATAGAAACATAAAGCCTCTCTCAGCAAGCTAGCACAACACTCTAGGACAGCTTCCACTCTGGCCTTTGTGGGGTTTTGGATTATAGATTCATTTTTGCTGGACGTGTGGTCAAATTCGTCCCTGGGAAAAGCCCTCAGTATTCCACTCTTTCATCTCAGTCTCATTTTCAGGGTATCTAATGGTCATAATCGAGGCGGCCATGCTGGGCGTGTGTTTGAAGGAGCGGTCAAGGAGCCACTAATCCCCTCATACACTGTTTGTAGTGGTGGCCCCCGATACAAGGGCCGATTTTGTTACCCAACACTGAGAAAGAGAGACGGAGGGGTGGGTTTGGATTTTGGCTCTTATGAATATACACACCTACTTACACAAAGACACAAATACTCCGGCGGGTATCCTGGGATTTTTGGCACAATGGAAGACGAACGTTTCAATGCCGCAGTGAATCTATGGAAATAAAAACTCAGCGAGCGTGGCCCGGAGATATTTTCAAAAGAGTTACCGTTTTATATCCAGGTCAGTGATCGACCTTCACCCATGGGTAGCATAAAGAAATGTTAAATATTAGTCATTAAGTTTTCCAGCGCAAGAAAGTAAAAACTCAAAAAGATCACAAAAACTGTCCTGGCAGCATAACGGGGACATTTTCTGTATATGACCCTCAGAAACCTCTGCAAATTGGTGCAATCTTCTTATAAATGATGTAAAAACTATTTAACTATTAACCTGGCCTTTAGATATTACTCTATAGTATTCTGCCTTTCTGAGGTCTATATTGTACTTTTTACCCGTCGTGTACCTGTACTAGTTACTAGTACTTGAGAACTGCTTAAGAGTTTACACATTATCATCCTATTAAAAGAAGAATTCTTACATAAAGTAGTGTAACAGTAAATAAAACTACATAAACACAACAGTGCTGTCGGTCCTGTGCTATATAATTTATTTCCAACAAAACATTTCAAACGTATCTTTCAGCAAAGCTTATTAATATTTGCCTCACTCGACAGTCATGAAATATGCTTCACACACGTTTCCAAAGACTCTTCAAAAGCCCCAGCAGCTATGCTCCCTTCTCACGTCACTCGAGGCTTCAGGTCTTTTGGTGCTCAGCAGATTACCAGAGTCAAGTGCGCCATAGTTCTCGGCCCCTGAAGTCCACTCATGTCTCAGCGAGGGAGATGCACAAAACAGCGGTGAAGATGCGCTCTTGAGCAGCAGCCAGTGAAAGAGAGGGGACCCTCACTGTTAAATGCTGGGGGCCATCTTTGGACAGACAGCAGCAGGGTGTCTGCCTCCAACTTCCCCCCCTGCTCAAGCGATCAAGTTCACCCTCTCCAGCAGCACCTGGGCCCTCGGCTCGACTGCCTGTCACTCACTGAGAATGAAAGAGGAAAGGAAAGGAAAGGAAAGGAAAGGAAAGGAAAGGAAAGGAAAGGAAAGGAAAGGAAAGGAAAGAAGAGGAATGGAAAGCCCTTCTCTTTACTTTTTTGAGCAGCGTGAACACCAGAGTAGACCGTGTGGAACAACTTATTCCCAACATGCTCTTTAGTTTTCCATGTTTCTTCCATGTCACCATGTCTGCCCGTCCCTTGGGGCTGCAGGTTTCTGGTCCAGCAGCCTGGGACAAGGCCACCATTAACTGCAGGGCCGTGCAGAGGGCACATGGGACAAAAAACCCAACACGCTGTCCCTGCCCTCAGACAAGTCATGAAACAAATGTTACAGGCCTGGCACAGAAAGGAATCATCCGGCCGGTGTCACTGAATACATTTACCTACCTCAGAGCCCTTTCAGTCCGGTGCTTTGTTTTAGCTCAAAAAGAAGGGAGGGCGTGAATGGAGGGGCGGGAGGAGGTGGTGACTTGGGGGAGAAGTCAGTGTTTGTGTGCGTGCATGTGATGAGAGAGAGGAAAAAAAAACACAAGGAGGGAGGAAGGGAAGTGAACGCATGAAATGGACGAAGCTCCAGGTTTCCACAGTGACAGCCCGAGCCCCGAAAACACCACAGAGTCTGTGAGGAATGGAAGGAGGTGTGTATGCATATGTGTGTGTATGTGTGTGTGTGTGTGTGTCCTCCCCCACAAGGACGCCAGGAGGTCTTGTTGATTGTTGTGTTTTTCTTTCCCTTTTTTTGGCCTTCTTTTTCTCCTCTTTTGTCTCTGCTATCCTTCCTGTGTTCTTTTTAGGCTAATTGGAGACCTGGAGAGCAGAGCAAACTCCAGACAAGACATCCTCTAAACCCCTTGACTCCAGTTTGGTCAAATAATTAACAGTGAGCAAGCATTCGGTCAACAGGAGTGGAAGTTAGAAAGTCAGATTGCGGTTCTGAGTGGCTTTCTGTTGTTTCTCTTAAAGCGTTTGACAGAAGTTTGAATTCCTCACAAGCACAAGAGGTTGGACGGGAGTACTCGAGGAGATACAGATCAGAAATTTAAACCAGCTCTGCAGACACAGCTGTGCAGTGTTTGACTTGTTTTAAAAGGTCAGACATTTTCAAAAAATACAAAAATAAAATAAAATAAAATAAAATAAAATAGATGCTTGTGGGTTTTCAGTAGCTGGAAAAATAAAAAAATAAATGTATTATTTGATAGAGCCTAAAACTTTAATTTAATTGTCTGATTTCCGTTTTTAGATTTTAAAAAATTAACAAAAATTCAGGGACAGTCTTCAAATTCATGCAAATATGATAAATATGTATGTATGTATAAATTCATATAAAACATACAAACCAGATCTAAGTGATGTTCATCAGCTTGATATATGTGTTTCTATGTTTCACTCCTGAACAGCATATTAAAACTCAAGTGAGGTGTGCACACCTCGCTCAAGTTTTAAACTCAGATTCATCCCGAACCCCAACAGAAAGTAATTAGTGTGTCATTTCTCCCATAATCCCTTCAGCTAATCTCCTCCAATCCACTGAGTTTGATTCAGTCATCTTTTCTCTTATATTCTAATCCATTTTGCCTTTGAGTATTTGTGTGGGTCGCAGCGCGCTGGTCCGCTCACAAAGACCAGTCACTGAGCTATGACATTAAAGGTATTGTTGAGCTGAGCTCGGCCCAGCGGCCCCCTTATATGGGCTCACTGTGCAAGGAAGTGCGTGCTTTCATCCTTGTTGTCATGGGGATGAACACACACACACTTAAGCGCGCAACCACCCCCCTCTTGTACTGATTTTAGCTAACATAAATTCATTCTTTTGAGAGGGACGTGCCTTCTCCTCTCTCACCATGTAGCCGCTGCTTTCGTCACTTTAACTTTAATATATGAACGAAAAACCTCAGTGTTCCTGTAACATAAGAGGAGTGGGTGTGATCGGGGGGACAAACTATGTTTTATGATGCTGTGGCCTGGGATGAGAACAAGGTCTCGTGTATAACTCAACCCGTGCCACAGCAACCTGATGGTGCTATCCATAAGAGCTTTCAAAGGAGGCACAAAACGGATGTGAAGCAGGCTTAACGTGAAACCAGGTGATCACGATCAGGATACAGACTATAAACTATAAAGTGAGCGTGAGAACATGTGTCCAGGAGCAGATGCTGTGCTGTGAAGTAGTCAAATACTACATTTTCCCAGTTTTTAAGATTTAAATATTTTTAATATTTCTGCTTTTCTTATTCTTCTTCATAAAAAACACAAAATCAGTAGTCTCTGTTTGAAGATTACAGCGTATACAGTAATTAGGCAGCGCTGTTTTATGCACTGTTTTTGGAAAAAGAGAAGATAAAACTATGACACAATGCACATGTTTAAGTCTGCCAAGAAAACTTCATGAGGAGACACAGAAAAAGAAAACAATGCAGTAATTTCCTCTAAAGTGTGATAAAGTGGAGTTGTGCAACCACGGCTTCCTAAAAATTGCAGTTATATTTAAATAAATGTTTACAGAGTTTTTAAGTACATTAAGCAGGCTTCAGATAAATTTTCCACTTTTTTGGGCCACAATTTGCAACTATATGCATGTATAGAAGTGTGTATGTTGAATTAAATGCCACACGGTGATTATGTATCCGTGTGTTTGAACGTGTATACCTATTTTTAATACATGGCTTTTATTCAAACAGTGAAGCACTTTGTAATTTTAGAAAGTGCTATATAAGTAAAGTTATTATTGTTATTATTATTATTGAAGCGAGTTTTCTGTTCTGTAGTAGACAGAAAACAATATTAAGATGTCCTAAAGTGTGTAGATAATTTTGAGGAGCTAGGACTTTTTACATTTATTTGTTTATTACTTTATTTATTTTTAGAAAGTCAAGGGTTTTGTTTTTTTTTAGCTTATTCAATTAGTACCACAAAAAATCATTTCATTTTGTCTGTCTGAAACCTTTATTGAATAAAATTAAACAAACTAAGATAATATCGTGTGATAAGGACAATGCAATTTATCTTTATTTGGATAAATCTAACCCTTTTTAAGATTACAGATTACATCAGATACAGAGAATCATCTCAGGACCTTCATCTGCCTCATCACTCCGTCTTTCTCACAGTCTCAGACAGTCTCTAATCTGACTGCCACTGTGTCAAAACCACCAAAAAGATATGTTTGCCTTACATTCACCACGGCCATATGTCAAAATAGAGGTCCTATTGTAGCACAAGACACCTCCTTCAAACCTCTATGCTGGCTAATTGAGTTTGTCTATGAAACGTTCATTCACTGTCAGATGTTTGACACAGAAGAGTGCCAAGTCCTCCCTTCGTCAATCTTTTCCAAAAGTCAACACTGAGCCAGACATGCATGCACACGCACTGAGTCACACACACTACAATGCAGCGCCGAGGGGTCTGGGACATCCCGCAGACAGCATCCTGTTCCCACTGAATGGCTCTTGTGTCACAAAGAACAATTTGGCTTCTCTCTGGCCCAGCTACCTGCGTGGGATCTGAATGCTTCTCTGACTGACTTGTGGCCTCAGGTTTTTGTGTTTTGTTTTGGGAACGACTCGCCCTTCTTCCCTCTCTCCTTCTTTCTTGCTCCCTCGCTTTTTTCTTTCTCTTCGTCTCAAGTGGTCTGCAGAGGGTGTCCTGGGAACCTGGCTGGTTTCCCCGCTGACAGCCCCCTGACTGCTACCACTACCACCACCACCGCCACACAGACCCCCATCGCTTCAGGATGGACCGCTGAATTAGCCCTTGTTATCCCAATGTCTGACATTGAGGCTGGCAACTAACTGACATGCACACGCTTTACATATACACAATGACTATATATAAAGCAGGCACATTAACACACAGGCACGGTGACAAGCAAATACACGCCAAAACGCACACACACACACACACACACACATCCGCACGCACACACACACACACACAGTCCTGACAATGGCCGAGTTTAACAAGCAGTTTGCCAGAGAAAGGCCAAGAGGCATGGGAAAAGAGCAATTTGCCAGAGTGAATTTTCTACTGCACAAACAGAAAGGAACACGCATGCATGTGACACACACATACACGCGCGCGCACACACACACACACACACACACACCGTCAATCTTTAGAGAACAGAGCACTGACTTGAATTGACTCTCTGGAAAATCAAATATTAACAAAACAGTAAATTTTCTACTTCTTTTACCCTGAACTGACCTTAAAATTGTTTTTTTTAATGTTACACAGACAACAATTCGTGCTCACATTTACACCTACAGCCAATTTAGAATCATCTATTAACGTCCATGAACTCCATGCATGTCTTTGGACTGTGGGAGGGAGCTAGAGTACCTGAAGAGAACCCACAGCGTTGGGGAGAATGTGTAAACCATCACACAGAAAGTGGGGATGCAAACCCAGAACCTTTCTGCTGGGAGAGCAGAAACTATTTCATAATCTTTTTATCCAATTATTTGTATCTTTAATAATGTAGCTTCAAAAAAATATTTTCAATTAAGTTCAGGTTTATTTATAGAGTGCAAATTCACAGCAACACTCACCTCAAGGCACTTTATATTGGAAGCTAATCACGCTTCAAAGAAGCCATATGAGAAGCACTTGGCAGCAGTGGGAAGCAAAAACTCCCTTTTAACAGGAAGAAACCTCCAGCAGAACAAAACTCAAGGAGGGGCGGCCATCTGCTGTGACCGGGCGTGATGGGAGAGAGACAAGCAAAAGCCATACTATAGAAGAGAGCCAAATTTAATAATAACTACTGATTAAATACAGAGTGGTGTACAAATAGAGAGTAAACAAGGGTGAGTGAAGAAAAAACAGTGTATGATGGGAAGCCTACAGCAGCATAACTAAGAGAGGGTTCAATTTAACCTAATCCAGCTTTATGTTTATAGGGTTTGACAAAAAGTAAAGTTTTAAGCCAAATGTTAAAAGTAGAGAGTTTGTCTGTTTCCCCAAGCCAAACTGGGAGCTGGTTCCACCAAAGAGGGGCCTGGAAGCTGCAGGCTATGAACCACATGTAAACCAGCAGTCTGAGAGAAAGTCCTCTTTTGGGTTGATAAGGTACTATGAGGTCTTTAAGATAAGATAGGACCTGATTATTCAAGATTTTGTATGCAAGGAGAAGGATTTTAAATTCACTTCTGCATTTAACAATGAAGAGAAGCTAATATGGGAGAAATATGCTCTCTCTAGTCCCAGTTAGTACTCTGCCTGCCTGCATCAACTGAAGGCTTTACATAATGCCTTTAAAGCACTCTGATATTAATGGATTACAATAGTCCACCCTAGAAGTAATAAATGCATGAAGTAGCTTCTAGGGCCAATCATCCATCCATCTAAATCCATCTATTTCCTTAACTGCTTTTCAAACTGCTCGTGTAACTGCATTCGTCTGTATTGGCATTTCCTTTTATTCTATAAAATTTGCCCACATATTAGTTGCCTTGCAAACTAACCAACGCAAAACATCATCATTTTCATGTGAAAACATCCTGTTTCTCTTCATTTTTAAAATGTTACTAAAACTCAACATAAACTTGAAGCCAGCCGCAGCAGATGGAACCCAAACCTTTAGCGCATTAATCAAATGATCATTCAGACTGTTCGTGTGCACTGCGCCCGCCTTACTGTCTTTTTGTGTGCACTCAGTGTAACTCAGCAGTGTGAAATCACTCACTGGTGATTCAGGCCGAATGTGATACAGCACCGCTTTACCCGGCTCGACTCTCTTCACATGCCTGATCTCAGTGTTTCAGTGCATCTTGTTGTAAGTGGAGAGAAACGTGGCAGCAGGCAGCAGTTCCCCCCTGAGGGTCCTCGCTCATTACCCAGAGGTCAAAGCCCACGCCTGGCCACTTCCTGCCTGACCTCCCTCAGGAGAGCAGAGCATGCTGGGCGATGGATCACACGTGCTAGTCGCAAACAATCCCACTTCCTGTCCCAGATCGGGCGAGAGACAGAGAGAGAACTAGAGAGGGTGAGAGAGAGTTCTGGCTTCTATCTGCCACTTGCTGCGCTTACTTCCTGCACTCTCACGCTCTCTCTGTCTCTCAGTCTTATTCATTAGCCTCCTGACTATTCACCCCGGCCCAGACGGTCCAGCTCCAGCACTGGGAACAAAATACTCACTGGCCATCTTGTTCCAAACTTCCTCCCACACTCCTCCGTTTGAAGACATGACTCATGTAAGCCTGAATCGAGCATGAATGAGGAGGTTTTTCATGCGCGGGGCTTCTCAGAATGCCGGGCTAGTTTAATGAAGTGTCCTACTTTGGACTTGAAAGCAATCCTTACCAATGATATGTTTAAATTTTAACCAAAAAAGAGAAAAAAAAATTATAAATGGTGCAGCCGTGAAAATTATGAAGTTTAGGGTTTCAAACTTATCTTCGTGTAAATGCCATGATGGGTCAGCGAAGAAAAACTGATATTTTTCTTTTTTTAACCTAAAATAAGCTAAAGAAAGCTAATGAATATGATTCATGCTATTGTAAAATGCCTAAACACATGGTGTTGAATTTGTTTTCATTTTATGCATCTTTTAAAACCTTTCACCCTTTCCACATAGGTTAAAGATAGTAATAATAATGATAAATAAATGGTGGGTCTCATCCTTTCCATGCCTGTGCAGGACAGCTCGAAATTTTAAATCTAATAACTGATAGATTTCACATATGGTCACTTTATTTTCAAAACTTTAGATCTATAGCATCTGTCACTTCTTAAGTGTTAGCCAATACTGGGCAGTGAGCACCCAGAGAGGACCTTTTGCTGAAAAGCCACACAAAATGAAGACCGATGTGCTGAATAGCATCTCAGGACATCTTATTGATGCCAGATGGGCTTTGTGAGTGCTAGATTGGCCCCAAGAAAGAGGCCTTGCACAAACATTATTGTTTACCAGTCCAGAGTCCATTGTTGGTGTGGTTTACGTACCAGCATCCTGCTGAATTAGACTGCACCGGCAGGGGTGCGGTTATGCCCTCGCTTTCACACTCCTACAGCCCCTGTGGCTTGACCACAAGGTCTTTCATCGTTGGTTAGCGACTGCTACAATGAGCCTCCGGGAGACTGACCCCCTGACTCACCACAGGGAGCCAAGCCAGGCCTGAGCAGGGTCAGGGCAGCAGAGGCTATTGGCTGGAGGGCACAGTTCTTGGTGTGGAGGTCAGTCCAGGGTTGTTGACTCTGGTACCTGACCCTGGCCCAGTCTTATATCCATAAGGGTCAGGCTTGCAACTCCGAAGACTGCGATCTCCTGCAGAGAACAGCATAAGAGCAGCTATTCAGTGTGGCTGAACCAGGAGCTGTGTCCTGTTCAGCACTGACCACCCGGGACAGAGCAGGTCAGCTGGGCCAGGCTCCTGCTGCTGGCCACAGATCCGAGCGTGAAAGCAGCCATGCTCATTAGAGAAAGCATTCTGCTCTTAAGATTTGTGTGAAAAGTCCCAATTAGCTGGAATTAGGTTGCACGGGGCAGTGACGCCCCCCAGTTGATCAGACTGATCAGACCCCTGGTGTTTAGCCCAATTCCTCACATTCAACAGGGCATGAGGGAAGGATAGTGTTTCAAATGCAACACTAACAAACCCAGATGGTGATAGTTCCTTAGATTACACGTGCATCAGTATAACAAAGCATGGGAGAAACTGTCAAGCATTTACATGACAGTAAAAGAGATCCACATTCAGGCCATGACAGTCATACAAGACGCCTCTAAAACTGCAAAACTTCTTTCTTTTTACAGCCAGAAACACCACAAAGTCCACAAAAGTTCATCTCATTTGTATGTGCATGTATTTGCACAATTTTGTTTGTGTGTCTGCGGTTTCATCATCAGAAGATTATGTGTAAAGTATTCAGCAAACCTTGGAGTTTTACCAAAAATGTTAAATAGCTTTTTGTCTTATGTAGTATCTATGTATTTTATATCGTCACACTTGTTATTGTCGCGGTCTTGGTTAGGAGTTTTTTTTCTAGCTGTTTCAACATTGCACTTCAGGTTAAGGATAGGTTGGAGTTACCTGGCGTCCACCTGCTGGTGGAGTCTGAGTTGATACATCTGCTTGTTTCATTGTAGTCATAACTTAAGGACTAATTCCTGCATCAGGCTCCTCTATGGCTCTTGTACCTTTGTCTTTGTTGTCCTGTTTCCAAGTTATTCCTAGATGGCTAAAGAGGTCACTATCTGCAAAGTTCACTCACGTGTTCCCATCAACCTGGTCCTCCTTGTCTGGAAAGTTCTAGTTAAATACTTACCTGTCGGACTCAGCTGCCTGTCCGCCCTCCAGTGGTCTCAACTATCCACAGACCCCTGGCCACATTCAAACCAGAAGTAAGAGCTCTAGTCCCAAATATTAGCTGCCTGCGTTAAAAAGTGCCTGGACCAATCTCCTTCTCCATTCTTTTAAGATTTCCCACCTGACCTGCCAGTCCAAGTTTCCAGAGTCCCAGTTGTTGCAAGCTCTTTTAGTTAATCCAAAAACCTCACTAATAAATTACTTAAACTGTTTTCTGTTGCTTTTCAGAGTCTTGCTTTTTCATTTTCACCTTTAGAAGTAATGACAGTTAGTTTTGCATAAACCAAAGTAGTGGACCAAAAATAAATAAATCAATAACAAAAACACCAGAAGTAAAATGTCTTTTAATGTTAACAGTGTGCAACAGTTTTGGGGGTCATATGGTCCAATAGTCAATAATAATGAGATACTGGTGCCGGTTTAGCTGTTAGCGGGACTGAGCAGGTGACTCAGAGGCCCAGGTTTGAATCCGTCCCTGTTACTGTGTCGTCCAGCTTTCCTGTCTTCCATCCACAGTGCTATGAAAAAATAAAACAAATAAAAAATAACCGAGATGTCAGTCTCACTGTAATACAAGAGGAAATGATTAACCAACATCACCTTGCCTACAGTTCCAGCATTAGTAAAAACACCCTGCAGAACACCACAATGTCAACAAGTACTGAGGAGCTCCGGTTTTGAGCTTGGATTGAGGGAAAGGGCAAAAAAGTGCAGGGGTCAGGAGGTGAGCTGATAACACAAAAGGACAGGTTGTGTCTTGTCCCATCCATCCATCCTTCCACCCACCCACCAACACATCCATCTCTCTCTGTCGACGCTATGTGACTGAGCTCAGGCTTGGAAAGGAAGCCCCTGTCAAGATAGGGCCCTTATCATAGCCAGGGACCCCCCCTCCTCGGTTCTCATCATCCATTAGGCAGGCAGCAACCTGGGTGACTGCTGGAGCCTCACTCCAACTTGACTGGACAGCCAGGCAGAAACGACACAGAGGAGTAGAAAAGATAAGATAGATAAGAAATGTGAGCACATTCTTGTAAATCAGCACTCTTTAATATATATATATATATATATATATATACACACACACACACACACACACACATATATATATATATATACATTACACTTTAAATGACAGCTTAAAAATTAATAAGAAATAACAGGTCAGGGAAATTTAACAGAAAAGTCCAATTCCTTTAAAGTCCAAGTCAAAGTGGTTTCATTTAAGTTTCTCTCTGCTGGAATTTCAACATCTTCTCAGAGATGTCACCCTCTCAGCCTCACTCCTCTCCTTTTATCCTCTTCACCTCTTTCTACTCTGTTTGTTTTGCTTGTATTAGTACCCCGGAGGGCCAAATTACGGATCGACGAAAGGACATCCATCTCCATCTCGCCTTAGCCCCTCGCTCGTGCTAAAATAAGTGGCCAATTAACTCGGCGACGACCGTGTGTGCTTGTCCCCCATCTCGCTTTAGATTAATGACCAACCAACGCTTTCCCTCCCCAGGCCCATTTATCAGAACCCACAACTAGGTCAGATGATGATTAAACATCCGGACCGCTGGGGCCTCCTGGGGACCAGGTCCCAGCATTACTGCGGGCTCCAATTGGATTTAATTGCTCTCCCTTCTCCTGGCTGTGAGAGGGAAAAGAGACAGTTTCATTGGCAGGTCCTATTAGCCTGTGAGGCGACGAGCACTAAGGAGTCTGGGATGTCGCATTTCCTGAGACTGTGTGTTTGAAGAGGACTTGTAGGGCTTAGTGCACTTCATTAAAATACACTCATTTAGACCAACTGGACATTCCCTGGAGTTGCTACAATGTGGCTGTCTTGTATCAAAGACTCGATGGCCTAGAGTGAGCTGGTACAGCAGTAGAGAAGCTGGAACACAGGAAGGCCATTTATTAAAGAGGAATTCAAGTTTTATATAACCTGGCTTTTAGTTTTGGCCATCATGTGGTGATATAACATAATTGTCAAAGTAGCTGATTGCTCAGATTGGGGACTGAGTTCAATTCCAGCCCAACAGCAGTAAGTAGTTGTATGAGGATGTTTTTACAAGCTCCTTCATCATTAGCCAACCTAGCTGAACAGGCTATTTTGAGCCTTAAACATTTATCACAAGATGTAAACACCTCACACGCCTTCTTTTTGGGTCCCGAAGGACCTTTGAGTGACCCCGCTCGCACCCACCGCGCTTCCTCTCCCTGCACGTGTAACTGTTCAGTACTTGTTCTGCTGAATGTGCGATCAGTGTGTGGAGTAAGTTAGCAGGAGATCCTTGATGAAATTAGTTTGGGAGACAGTTCTAATAGAATTAACTCGCGAGTCAGTCTCTTCAGCCAGCCCGAAGCCATCAGCAGCTGTGTGAGCTGAAGTGAATTAGGAGTCTGGCAACATCTTTTAATCAGCTGCTAATTCAGTCCTGAGTCAACAACTGGAGGAAGTAGTGTGTGCGTGTGTTTGTGTGCTTCTCTGTAATTGAATAGCCTGTTGGACTCCTCCAAGTTCCTACTTTTAGTCCTATTTCCAATTAGAAAAACTAGTTACATAAAAGCTCTTCTGATAAACATAATTCCAGTAATGAGCAATAATTTTTTTTCTATTTTAAAAATTGTTGTTAAACAGTAAATGAAACTCTTGAATCTCATAATTCGCTAAAGGCCATTTCTGATTCTTCTGATGATTGGTTAGGAGATGATACCATTCGAGACCAAATTATGCATTTTACATTTTATACTCTTCGAAACATCCTTGTCCTTGTTGTCTGTGGCTGACTGCTCGTCACGCGGTGCTGGCCAGAATGAAGGAGGGTATCGATGGCATTTAAAAAGCAACAGAGCGCTGTGGCCAGTCTGACCCTGTCATGCCCCGTCCTTTCAGCACAAGGCCTTTCAAACGCAGCTGGACAATTACAAATGTCGTCCGGCCTCTGAGCCGATTAGGAACCGGACCAGCCACAGAGGGACAGCGACATGGTCTGACCCCAACGAAATCCAACAACACCCCTCTTACTGACCCTTTTGGGGGGGGCATAGGGGCCAAGGTCAGCGGCCAAGGTGACCTCTGATCTTCCGCCATGTTTGGACACGTCTGCACACAATGCATGGCCCAAAGCTGGTGATTAGAATATGCGGCGATAAAGGCGGGCAAGAGGGCTCTAAACTGTTGCAGGCAGTTGTTTGCATCTGTGTGTATGCTGTTGGCATAGCGACCTGGTCAGTGGACCTCAGACCACCGGACCTTCGCTAAAGCCCCCTTCTTACCTCCCCCTGATGTGCAGCTCTTGTCTCAGGTCTCTTTGTTGAAGGGCCAGGAGGGAGGAATTACACCAGGGATGATCCCGTATTACTGGGCCTGCCTGCCTTTCAGGTTGAGCTTAGTTTTGTTGGCTGGCTTTGGTCTTATCCTCCTCGTAGTCCTGCCACCAGTGAGTTGATCCCTTTGATGTCACCATACACTGACCACCAGATTGCAGCAATCCCCAGTATATCCTTGAAAAACTCTGGGTTTTACCACAATATAGTCATCCACAGCACATGTTGATAGGAACTAATTCTTCAGTAATAAAAAATATATGATCATAAATGGTGTTTATTTAGCTTGTAGGCTGATTATAAAAAAGTGACAGAAACAAAAAGACTTCTATTTAAACTCCAGTCTATATTGTAACATTATTATTGTAACAAAAACAAAAATGAGACGTAAAAAAAAATTGCAGTCATTTATTTACAAATCATCTAAACTTCATCAAGCGAGCATGAATCTTTCAAATGTAAAGATGGTGAGTTGTTCACCTCTCGTTGGCAGACTGTGTGGGCAAATAGTTCAACAATTTAGGAGCATTGTTTTTTAACATAAAACTACGTAGAATTTAGCGACTTGATTGCCTGCAGTGCTTAATAACTTTAAAGAATTACAGAATTGGATAAACTCGGTACGCAAGTGCCAAGGCCAGACACTGATAACCTGAGGAATCTTTGGTTCCTCAGGCGACGCTGCTTTAGAAATGTAGAGACATCATTGTCAGTGAAGACACTTTGTGCCTGCATCAACAAATGCAAGTAAAAACTCTACCATAAAAATAAAAGAAGAAGAATATAAAGCAGCTCCAAAGTGGTGCAAAGTGGAAAATGGTCATGGGCGTAACTTTGTGCTGAACACTGGGGGGCGGGGGGGTCAAGATCTCTGTCTAAATAAATAAATAAATCTGGGTAAATTCCCAGATGATTTAAAATGCAACAATTTTGCTGGTAATACCTGAAATGAGTAAAAAAAATCAACAGCCTATTTATGCAAGATAATTCATAATTGTATTGGGAGGTTATATTGGCTGGGTCTGATTATTGGGGGGGGTCATAACCCCCATAACCCCACTGGAAATTACACCCCTGAAAATGTTAAATGTAGTGGTTCTCATATAGAGCTTCTCTCCTCTACTTGAGCACTCCAAGCGCCTTATACAACATGCTTCATTCACACACATTCACACAAGCACTTCTTTTCTAAGTGTTGTTTATCTAACATTCACACTCTGTTAAATGCATCGAAGAGCAACTTGGGGTTTAGTATCTTGCCAAACTATACTGTGGCATGCAAAATGTAGCATCCTGAGTTCGAGTCGCCAAATTTCCAATTATTAGATGACCTACCCGCACATTTTCCTGTCTTTCTCCTGAGCTAAAGTCACCCCAAAAAACTCTGTGGTATGACGTATTAAAATCTGAAGCTGTTTGTAGAAATCCTCCCTGGAAAGGAGACCCCTAACACTTGAGCAGCAGAAATCCTGTCTCGAGTAAGCATAGGAGGGAAACACTTTTACAAAGACACTGGTTTTAATTTTTCCATCATATTCCTGAACAATATGAATAAAATCAAAAAGGCATATTGAGGTTTACACTTCACCAGCTTTTCTTTTCCTCACTTTTGACTGACTTCATCAGCTGGCCCGTCCATTTAGACTGTATTAACCTGCGACCCACAGCTAACCCCTCACCTGGCAGCGCTGTGCGCATATGTAGAAGGCAGTGTAGTGAGACGCCTTGTGTGTGACCAGTGGGCCGTACTTGTATTTTCACTGTTCAGTTCAGCGTGCGCAGCCAGAGGCTACGTGCGTGTTTGTATGTTATTGTGTGCATGTGTGTCACAGTGGAGCAATAATCGCTGGGGGTCTCGCTCTAACGCCCCTGTGTGTACTCATTCAGCACAGAGGTCGTGTGTCAGGGGGTCAAAGGGTCTACTGGGGGGAGGTGGAGGTGGTGGTTATCATTGGTGGTGACTTGGGGGTACGAGGGCGGTGAGTTTGGAGGATGCAGAGGGGGTGGTCGGTGCACATGCTTCAAGGTAGATAGACTATCTTAATTGGTCTCTGGAGATTACAATGTCTGTGTGTGTGTGTGTGTGTGTGCTGTCTGGGAAGATAAACTTGCTGTATCTCTATGGACAAGAAATAAAAGGGATACGGATGATGATGATGTTCATGTAAGTGTGAGCTTTGTGTTTGTTAGTAGAAGTGTGTTCTGTGTGTTTGGACAAAGAAAACCTACAAGTGGACATCAGCTGGAACACTCAAACTTCTACAAAAGAAAAGAAAAACTGACTCGAAACACATGAGCAAAACAAGAAAAAATGATAGCTCAATCCAAAAAACGAACCAACAAAGCAAATAAATCAAAACATTTCATCTTTAGCTCGTCAAACCTTAGCGGAAGGAACAGGTGGGTGTGTGTGGATTTCAGTACTCTAAATACACATTGGAGATCCTTAAATCCTTATACAGAGTAGAAACTGTCTGAGAGAAAGACTAACTTTACACACATTCTTTATATCTCATGCTTTCTGAAATCAACTGGCCTGTGTTTGTGTGTGTGAGCGCGCACTGCTATGCCCGTGTTTGCTCAAGAACAGTCAGTCTTGTGCCCTGTGACCACATTATCCACCTATTAAAGTCTTTATTTACCTTCCTCCTCTTAAAAGGACAGGCCATGTCTGGCTGATAAAAGGCTGCTGAGTGTCTGTTTCTCTCAAGGCTGGAGAGACGACGACGACTACAGTCGCAGAGTGTTGGCAGAGCAAACATTCCTGAGAACTCAGGATTACACACACACACGCACACACACACACACACAAGCAATGGCTGATAGACATGAAGGTTTAATCTAAAGGAAACAGACTTGTTAACACACACATGCACATACGTACAAAGAACTACTTGCATTGATATCATTGTAATTTAAATACTTGTTTTAATCTATCAAATGCATTGCATTGTGGGATCTTTTAGTGACACTGACAAACATTAAGAATTTTGCAGGTCTTTTAACAGGGATTGAGTATTAAGTCAAGATTTGGGACATAGATGTTATTTATGTATATTAAAATGAGGACGGCAACTTAAATTGATGCAACCCATGCTTAAACTCCCTGAAAAAAACATGCTCTCTCTCTTACTCACACACACACACACAGGGACATGCCCCAGCCTGTAGTTGTCCAGTAGTATTACAGCTGCTCTCTAGCAACAAGCAAACTCAGTGGGCAGCAGAGAAAACTTGACTGACTGGTTCAATATTTGCTGGTCCAGAGAGGAGGCGTGTGGAGGTTGCAGGAGGTCAGGAGGTCAGCGGGGCAAAGCTTTGGCCTTTGAGCTCTGATTCGACTGACCAGCAGGTGAACAAACAGGAGGATGATCGGATGGCACAGAGGTGGGTTTTACTTGACAGTTTCATTTTGCAAGATGTATAGGGAGGGGGTGTGGGGGCAAAGAATGACACTAAAAGCTTAAAGTTTACATTTTGAAGACACCCCTGTGTGATCAGACAATGACAGATAAACACACATGGAAGAGGGAAGCAAGTTTATCTGAAAATACAGCAAATCATCACCACACAACTTCGGCATCACGTTCAACTGAAATGAACGTGCCTTTCTCTGGGCTGTTCGTCATTCGGTTCAGCATCCTGCTGAATCCCGTTTAATCTCATTTTCAGGTCTCATTTGTGCAGAGGTCATGCGAAAAAAGGTGTAAAACAAATGCGCAAAAAATTCCTGACAACACTGAATACGTAACGTGGCAATTCTCTTGTCTTAATCCGGCGGTATGTCAGGCAGGTTGAAGTCCAAGTATTCTGGGAAAACACTGAACCATTCATGTAACTTAAGCCTGTTTTTTTTGTTGTTTTTTTTACTGTTTAATTCCCCGAACACATGTAAAACAGGCCGGGTTGAAAATGCAAATCTAATTAAAAGTGTAAGCTCAGTGAAAATAAGATCAGGACTCACTGAAAAGAGACAAAAGGCGCGCAAAGTTGATCACTTTACCAAAGGTGTCATCATTTCTGCTCGGCTTTAACGCACTAATGAAACAGAGCCTTGCCGCAAACATTCACATTCAGCCGCGCTCTGTGTTTGCGTTTGGTTTTAGTGCATGCTAAGATACTATTGATGGCCAGTCAAGTAATGTCACCAGACCGTTTTTGGTCTGCCCTCACTACGGCACTTAGACGATGAAAGGCGGTCCTCAGCGTCCCCCATCCGGCAATAAGTGCAGTCCCCTGCCATCACCAGTGTGCAGGAGGACTGATGTAAGTAGTGTGGACAGATACAATTTCAGCCTGGCAACACAGCCAGGCTCTGCCAGCCCTCCCCTCTGTTTACCTAAAGGCTAAGGCTGCTGAGCCCAGGCCTCACCTGCTGGCCTCACTGGTTGCCATGAAGGCTCACATAATCCCACTAAGTCCATGCAAGCCCAGAGTCGCTTCATGTGCTAAAAGCCCTGCATCCCTCCCTCTCACTAAGACCTCCACTCGATCAAGAAACAGTTTGTGTGGTGATCGGTTTTTCCATGGCAACTTTGCATATCTCTATTCTGCAGAAGGAAAGTTCCCACCCCTCTGTAGTGTCTCTGTCACTCACACACACACACACACACACACACACACACACACACACACACACACACACACACACACACACACACTTCTCTGCCCTGGGTTTCAGCATCTCATCACTTAGCTGAGCCTAACTGCCATTAATATTAGAAGTGGGATGTTCCTGAATCCCTCCAAAAGCATCAATCATTCAGACTGCATTCACACTCTAAACTCAGTTCTTTATAGGATCAGCTAAAAAAATTAAGACAATAACTTTATTTTATTTAATGAAGCCATTTGTAAAATTTTACCTTTATACTGTGAGTTACAGGCCCCTGAAGTATACTATGTGGATTGGTTGAATTTTTGTTTTATATTTTATGATTTTTTTTTCCTGTATTGTTTAGCCTTTATAAGATCACAGGTTCATGATAGAGCCACATACAAGTGCACAGGGCTCATCTGAGCTCTTTTAAAAACTGCAGCTGACTCAATTTTACTCAAAGTTTCACAATCTAAAGCCACGATCTCATCTTTGTTCAGCACAATGTTTCTATAACCATCTTTGGGCATCAATCTGGTAAAAAAAATATCATAGTTTCAATAGCAAAATATAATTTAATTTAATTATGAATGGCACGTTTGCTTCCTTATATCAAGACGTGTGTTTTGGGTGAACTTTAAAGGGTCATATCACGCATTCAGCACAATGACCCATCTGTGTGGCCACCTAATCACAGGGACGGCATATAAAGGCACGTGTATGAATCAGACTTTTAAATAAAATGCTGTCACATTAATCTGCACACAAAG
>VUQR01024370.1:0-20704 GCA_015108515.1 Hemichromis elongatus
TACTTACTGCATTTGAATCATTTTTCTCATATGTAACCACCTGCTTATTTGTTTGAAAAAAAGAGGACTTTGATTTTGCCACCCCACTTGATTTCCTTGCCACCCTCATGCCACCCTAAGAAAATTTCTCCGCCCCTGCAGACAGTTGCTGTAACAGTACATTCAATGGCTGCAGCTCTCCCGCTGCCAACCGTACGCATCACCACGAACAGCAAAAACACAATAGGAGCACATGTTTTAAGCTGACGAGGTGTGATTGTAGATGGGGTGCAGGTGAGTCCATCTCACCTGCCGCAGCATCGCAGATCAGCAACAATAATAAAGTATTTTCTATTTAATTATAAACTTTGTCGTAATTGTGTCTTTGGTTTTAAGTATTTAATAATAAAAAAGGAAACATAATAAAAAAGAACTTATGGTCATGAAAATTAATTGAGATTTACCAATTCAATGACACATCCACCTTATTTATTGAAAAGTATCGGTATCGGTATCGATATCGGCGATACTGGCCTGTATTTACTTGGTATCGGATTAATACCAAAATATGCAGTATCGCACACCTCTAGTAAGCACAAGGCTCACACCCGGAGTGAAGCGAAAAAAAAGTGAGAGAGAGAAGGCGAGAGAGAAAAAAAAAATACGGCTCCCAATGAGGAGCCGGCTCACGTCGTTCACTTCAACGATCCGGCTCTAAGAGCCGTTTCGTTTGCGACCGACACACTATTATCTATCTATTATCCACCTGGCTTCTGTAAACAGAATCTGTTGCCTACTGACACCATCTGCCCCTCATGCCATTGTGGAGGCTTTAAAAAATAAACTGTAAAACTACTAAAACAAATTCTGAAGTGGAAGTGGAAATGGAAACTTTTCAAACCCATCTGTACACGATGAAGTTTAAATCTGATCTCAAATGTAAGTCTGGAGATTGAGGACACTGGAAATATTAAACTTAAACTGCAGTCACAAGCCATTCATACTGATAGTCAATACAATACAATTTAGATACTGGGCTCTGCTGGTGAAAGAGTCCTCTGAATTCTGGAAAAATAAACATGTTTTTCTTTTTCATTTTTTATTCCTGTCCCTTCTTCTTTAGTAACACGAAACCAATTCAACTCCCATTCATAACAAATAAGGGTTTTGACCAATGTTAGTATTAGGAATTTTTTTAAAAATAACATCACTCTCAATTATAATAATAATTACAGTACCATTTAGGGAAAAAAAACATCATTTCTTTCTAATTATAACATATTATTCAGTCATATTTTTGTTTCTGTGTCTAAATACAACTATGTATCACTCAGAAATGGCCACACTGCTACATAAATTTTTTATTAGTGTCCGAATAAATTTACAAAACTACTTCAGTTTCTTTTTCTTTTTTTTTTGGCCAAATTTTAACTTGCTAACATATCCCAAATTGGAAATTTTGTTTAATTTTTCTTGCCAGTAAAAAAAATATAGCTTTTTATGTTTAATATTTTTTAATATATGTGCTCAAACATGGTCTCAGCTTTCAAAGTGAGAAGAAAAACATGCTGGGAGTAGGCTGACGGACCATTTAAAAAAAAAAAATACAATATATATATATATACAATGAAAAGTTAAAAGTTAAAAGTGGAGTGAATATATATTAACTTTAAGTAAAAGCTTGAATTGAAGACTTTTACATGCAGTAGTACTATAATAGCATTTCGCCATTGTGGTTATGGTACTTTTACTTCAGGATATGAATTATCATTCCACTACTGCCAGCTACTTAACATTCATGGTAATTTCCATCGTGACTAATCCTATAATATAAAACTGGGAAGCCCGAAGTCTGGCTCCTACACTGAGCAGCATTCAGTCAGCTGCCTGACATTCCATCTGTTCATCACATCCTTCTCCCAATTGTGTTGGTGGTGCTCAGAATTTGATTGCAACCTCTTAGCACGCTGGTTTTTACGTGTTTATTCCAGCTGTTCCAATCTGACAGGCAGCTGGTCTTTGTGTGTCAACGTAAGGTGCGTCTGTGCGTGCGTGTTTTTATGACAACGTCTTACTGTCTGTAGGAGTGTGTGTGTATTACAGGGCAGAGGCGCATTGAGCAGAGCATTTGTTGTCAGTGTCAGAAGCAGGAACAGCAAGCCGAGTGGTGGAAAACACAGCTGATTGAGGTGAAGATGGCAATTAGGAAATGGGCTGTGAAATAGCTCAACATTGCCGTCACCCTCAGATACTTTGCTCAAATTCTTCAAAAAAAAATAAAAAAAATAACATGTTTGGGATGGAGCTGTGTATCAGTTAATAACAAACACGAAGGGGCCACGGCTCTGCAGATAGTGAAAATTAAGCTGCTGCCAGAGCCGCTTTAAGATGAGCTCAGAGAGAAAGAAAAGCGTCGCAAAGAATTCTGATGCTCTCTTGCAGTGTTGAAATGCAAAAGCTGACTAATAGCATTACATGGTTCACTGCAACAGGCAAAAAAGGGAACTTTGACAGCCTTTGAAAAACAAACACACATCATGAGATGCCGTCTTGTAAACAAGCTTTGTTTTGCCAAATTTTTTGTGCCATGCTCAATTCTAGGTACAGGTATGGACTGAAGTTTGCATTTCTCAAAAGAGGGACAAGTGCAGTCAGTTCTGCAGCTTAAGTTTCTTCTACTCTCTTACTAAAGTGGCCTTTTGATTTAAAGCCCAATTTTTATGTTTATTGGAAGAATACGCTTGTTGTCGCTACTACCATGCTTCCATCACCAGAGGATTTATACATTGTGCATTTAAAGAGGATATTTTTTTTTATCATAATCTTGTAATAAGGGTCTGTATGATTTTATTAAAATGTTTGTATTTTTATAACATGCCCCATTCTATTAAATCTGTGTCCATTAGTAGCCATTGAAGCTTAAAGTTGCTGATTAGTTACTAAATATAGGTAAAGAAACCTGATCTTGGGCACTTTACAGTAGTAAATGTGTCTTAGATTGCTTTTTATCTCAGTGACTATGGCTATGATATCTTCAATACAGAAAATAGTAAAAATAATGTTTCAACTATGCCAAAAATCCCCCAATATGTTATTTCCTATGCCAGCTCTGTTTTATCAGCTCCTGAAAACCAATTAAATAATTTCCCAATCAGCATGTGTGTCCAGGGGAAATCCAGACACTTTCCTTCTTACCAACAAAAGCATTTTACATAGAAAACTATTTTATTATTTTAGAAGTATGTTCACTGAATTGTAATTCTCCTGACTATTATTCCAGTCCCCCTGACTATTTCATGAAAAAGCATCATGTGGTTTTATAGCAGCTCCTAAAGCTGAATTAAATTTCTCAGTTAGCTGGCCATATCTTGAGTCTCTAGAGAAATTTACCACATTCTGTTATTTTCCAAGATCATCAACATATAATTAATTCAACTTCCTTGTCAGGATCTTTCTCTTCTTTTTAATTAACAACATAACTTGGGCTCCAAAGGAAAGGAAGCTCCGTCTCTTGTTAAATAATCACCAGGGCTATGGCAGGACATGCAGACGCACTGACAGATGAGCACAATGAAAAAACAAAATCCACACCTCATTGGATGAAATGACACGATAACATAATTGACAATTGATTTCACTTTGCATGCATATAATTTAATTGTTTCTGGATGGTGGTTTGCTTTAGTTCCATCTAGCCTAATGAGATATACACAAAAAGCGATTAGCATCGCTTGCTGTACAAGCCCAATGAGCTTTTTATGAATTCACAACACCTTCTCTAATTGCTTACATTTACTTCATCTAAAACTTCCCATGCCAGATGATAATGCAGATCTAAGCTCACTGAGAAGTATAAAATGTTCTCTTGACCTTACTTCTGTCTGACTTTGTTTTTTTCTTCTGTTGACTCTTTAGTGCAGAGTTTGTTGTCTACACATACAAGTTAATATTCTGTTCCATAAACACAATTTCAGCACATTTTGTCAAGAAATTAAAAACCCCTAAAAGTCAATTGTGGCAATTAGACACAAGTTATGATTTTATCCGCACATTGATGTATTCATTGACTTGGGCCTTCTCCTGGTAGGGATGGTAATTAAAAGTTCTTAGTGGAGTGGTTTAGGGTAATCTGGGCCCACTTAAAAGCCTTAACGCCCAGCACTGGTGGGGCTTAATTGGTAATGCGCCATTTATATGATTAACCATCAACGAAGGTCTGCCATCTTAAAAGCACTCTTTATTCTTGGCACTTTATTAGAATAGAGGTTAGTGTGAGCTCTAATGAAAAGAAAATGTGTTAATACAATGGCCTAATTAATTTCCAGAGAACATCTTTGCTCTTATCCCATTCGCTGATAATCAATCAATTTCATTGCTCTATCCCCTTCAGGACATGGAGGCAATGTAGTGTTTTATGGTGATATGTGTTTGTTTGCAATTCTGTTGATGGACAAAAGGAATCATTCGGGGCTACCATTAGGCGTACAAAGCGGCGTGAAACAGCATTTTAAAGGGAATTAAAGAGACGGGGAAAAAGTGAAAATGTTAATGGGCGTCATAGATAACAGCGACAAAATCCAAACATTGTTTTGTTTCATGTCTCGCTCTGACCTGCATGCTTGGAACAAAATTCAGCTAAACAGCTGCACTGAGTAAATCTTCTTTACTCTCTTCATGAATCATTCTTAAAGGTAACATTTTAAGTATGCTAGCTAAAATGTTCACGATTAAGAACAATTAAGAAACTCACTAAATGAATGTGTGAGACAGAAATAGAAATTAAATTTAAAAAAACAACGTAGGTGTCCTATGTTAGTAAAAGCAACGAAACAGATGGCAGACACAAAGTATCTTCACTAACTACTGACACTTCTAAGAGTATTACTGTAGACCCTTTTCCTATCCTAATAAGTATAGGAAAATGATGTCAGTGCAGATGTTGGGTTTTTTTATGCTTATTGAATTTACTTATTATAGAAGCTGGAACAGCTGCAGTCAAGTAAATTATACACTGATCAGGCATAACATTATGACTAGCTGCCTAATATTGTGTCAGTCCACCTTTTGCTATAAAAAAAAACAGCCCTGACTCATTGAGGCATGGACTGCAATGTACACCTGAAGGAAGGCTGTGGTATCTGGCACCAAGATGTTAGCAATGGATCCTTTATGTCGTGTAAGTTGTGAGGTGGGCCCTCGATCTGTGGGGTGTGGCCCAGTACACCCCACAGATGCCTTACTGGTTTGAGATTTGCAGAATTTAGAGGCTAATTCAGCACCTCAAACTCTAACTTTGTATGTACTAAGCACCTTGAGGCGACTGTTGTTGTGATCTGGCGCTATATAAATAAAATTGAATTGAATTGAATTATTATTTTAATTTATTTCAATTTAAAAATAATAATAATACATTTTATTTAAAAGGCGCCTTTCAAGGCACCCAAGGACACTTGACAATAGAATAGAGCACATAATAGAACATTGATTAAAAAAGCAGAAGACAAAACAAACAAACAATGGGTTAACAGTGAATATGCTGATTTGAACAGATGGGTTTTAAGTTGATTTTATCTTAAAAAGGCCATGAACTGATATCTGACGCTCATGTTTCCACTGCTTCTGCTCTCTTTCTCTCTCGTGCAAACACACAAATATAGTTGACCACTCACTTGTCTCCACACAAGTGTAATCGCAATTCAACAGTCTTTGTGGGGGCCTGGTTGCTACTTAACAAGCCCGTCCACGTCTGCCTACTCGACCGTCTTTGCGTGTTTCTCTACTCGGCTGCAATGCAAAGCTCTGCAAGGGGAAATCAACTTCAATCAGTCACGCTTTCCTGCTGCGTCGGGGAAGAGAGTCTACACCTCTCAGTTTTGATGAACGATGACTCGGCTGTGTGATTTTGGTGTAAAAAGCCAAGTTCTCAGGCCGTGGATTGTGGCCAGCTGTCACCTTTCCATCAAAGGTGGAAATGTACACACACATGCTGCTTATCACTTCTCATGAGGAATGAGATGAGCAAAATGGATCATAAATTAGCTGATTTTACAGACTGTTGCACACAAGTTTGCTCTCACTCAGTGGATGTATTCATACAGTCACCCTTTGCGCATGCTACTTTATGTGTCTGCAATCCATTTAAATGTGTCTCTTCTGTTAAAGATTAAATTAAACATTTACAAATGGATGATATTTGGAGATACAGAAATGATGTGTTACACAGGAACTAAGCAGTTACACCCAGTGTGCAGTAAGACTGCCTTGCTGCTTGCGAGAAAAGAGGATAAGGTACACTAAGTACCTTACCAATGTTTTTATAGAGACTGTTTAACCTTTTACAGAGACTGTAGAAACGCCTACATATCGTCATAATCCTCATAATTTCTTTCAAAGCGTACTTTTGTGGCCACTAACTTTCATTACCAGGAGCCAATCCAGCATTATCTATGAAATTCAGAAGGATAATGGCATTGCATTACTCAAGTATCACTTAGCTAAAACATATCATTGCACTTTCTGGGGTTCCAAATGAAGATGTATGCTTACTTTGTAAACCTACATTGTTTCCATGTTTGCTATTATGTTTCCTTTCCTTCGGTTGTGCATTTCTACAATGTTTCTGCATTACTGCCAACTACTACAAATTGGGTGAACAATGTGATGGGAATTGCAATATCTCAGTCTGAGAAAATTACATCCCTAAGGATCATACTTTCTCTGAATCTCAGGTTTGGTTTTTTTGTGGTAAAGGGAAAGTACAGGGTTCGTTATTTTGCCACCAGCTGGAAGTTCATCAAGATGTCCAATGTTGCCCATACATTAAAAATACTGCTCATGCAAAAGTAAACAGCTGCTGAAAGGAGGCTACAGACAGATTGCAGAAGTACATTTTGAAGGGGGCAGGTGTCATAAAACTTGAGTTTCTTTAAGCTTTTCCAAAAGTTCTCCAGCCCTGTGAAACAATAAATAAATAAAGATAAAGTTGGGGTTACACAACCCTCAGCTATACAAGTGATTTAAATTTAAAATTAACAATTTACATTAGGCGAAAAAAGTTAATAATCTGAATTTAAGAATTTGTGTGCATTATTTTTTATTAGGTTTTCAAAATCTTATATATGGCATGCATTTGAAGAACATTAGGTGAACTCCATACCCTTCTTTATTTTTGTGCAAGTTGAAGAGAATATGGTTTTTGATGTCCTGAACATGAAAACCTAGAACCTCAAGACATTTTACATTAAGTCAGAATGTCCAGATGATAGATAACAAGTCTTACTCGCATACAAATAATATTGCCCTTTTTGGAAAGTTTTAAATATTTTTTTTTAGAGTAGAAATATTAATCTACAGAGACATCAACTCACAGAATTACTATAGTGTTCTCTTTGTGAAAAACAGAAAAACAGTTAGCAAGAGGATGTATTCTTGATTTTGCAGGGAGTAGTACTACAGCAGAAGTGTAAAAATGTCTAAATGTGGGGGGGGACTAAAAATGGTGACCAAGGATAATGAGAACAGAGACAAAGCAATGGTAATTATGGATGAAATGGGTGACAGTAAGATATAAGTTAGTCTACAATACAGAAACAAAAAGAGCAGTGAGCAGGTGAGGAATATGGACAGAGACAGAAAAAGAGAATGAGAAGAAGAGAAAGGAGGCGGCAGGGGAAGATTAGCCACAGAGCTGGAAGGGAGAAAGACGAAGAGAGGAAGAAGAGGGAGGAAAAGAGCTGCACATAATGGATTGATTCTCACATTTCTTTGAGGGCCTGTTCTTCCTGTCTCCTTCCAGATGAATGGTAATTGCCCCGCCGGCTTTAATCATGTGTTGAATTGGCAAAAAAAAAAAAAAGAAGAAGGAGAAAAAAAGGAGGAAAGTGCTTCTACGGCGATTGAGAATCGATCGCTCTGGGAGTCGACCTATTGCTACTCCGCTTTATCCCCCATCACACAAGTCCACACCGTGATGCAAACACACAAACATACTTTGAGCTTCTCGCTTTGTAACAACCACGCGTGCAGACCCCATGTCAGAACCAATGACAGAAGCACTAATTACAGTGATAGCTAGGTGGAAAGAGGACCCAAAAAAAATGAGGGGGGAATGAAAAATATGGATGCGGCGAGAGAGTTGATCAGTGGAGCGCATGCTCTCATCTTGGCCTCAGTGTCAGCTGTGGCAGCGGACTGAGAGGAAGGATAATTGTTTCGTCAAGGGTGTGATTGCCATCACATCCCTTATCCTCTGCGAACAAAGCTTGTGCACCTTTTAACATTTGTCTCTCATTTAACTTGGTTACAGTCTGACCGGATCCATCATCCCAGCCTTTTATCCTGCTCATCAACACACATACATTTGCAAGTGAGGACGTAAGCAAGAAATGTATGCAGTGGATTTAAAGAGTATTCATACCTCTTCACTTTTTATACAACAATGTGCTGTGTTTTAATAAGATGCTCACTGGTATTTAAAATACGACTGCAAAGGGCATTAATAAGAAACAAATACCTACTTCTAAAAGCATACCTACAGAATAAGAGCACTAAAGAAGAGTTGGGTGATGTTTAAGCAAACAGAACAAAAATTCCTCAGCTAATGAAGCTCTTCTTTAAATTTAGTTTCTAATCTCTCAACTGAAATGAGGCCTCTTCTCTTTCAGTTGGTTTTCCAGTCATTTTTCTCACATCTGTTTAGTCCCATTATCCCTTACAGCTCGTCTAACGTGCTCTCCGTTATAGCCCAGCTATGTTGTGATGCTCTAACCAATGATGAGCCTCAGCACAATAGTTGCTAGAGTTAGATATCTAAAAATAGCAGAGAGGTCCAGATGTGCATGAGAAGAGGATCTTGAAGAGAAACCTAGTCTGATTTAAATTTTGGCAAATTCCTGAAACTTTATGATCAAACTTTATGTGTTATTTGCAACCAAGAATTTTCAAATAGTAAAGTGAATAAAAATTACTGTTCACAACAACAGTAACAGAGAAACAGAACTCCAAAAATCTGGAAGCTCTGCCAGTGACAAACACTCAGACGTCCAAATTTTTCTTGCCAGCAAACTCGTAAACCATCCACACACTGCTTGAGTTTTCCTGGTTGTACAGATTTAATAGAAAACATATACTTCTGGCCGCTAACAGATTATACTGCTCTCAGCTTGAATTGTGACTCGTTCCTATTGTAATTTAGACAAAAAGCAGCATAAAGTCAGTGGGTTTCCTTCCATACTGTGAATTTTAAATGTTTTAATGCATTTAACATGATGGAATTTTATTCTCATTTGTGTCATGATCCAATACCATGATGGAGCATTTCCTAGTGCTTTCATTTTTATACAATGTGATATTTGATATTCTTACAAAATCCTGTGAGTGCTTTAAAATATGATTTCATTGGGGCTAATAAGGCATCTGTAATTTAAACCTCATTAATTTCAAAGCTTTGATTTAAATTTTAGTACACTCTTGTTGAGCATAAGAAATTACAAGACAGTGGATATGTCTGTGGTTGAATATCACTGTTATTTACTGGTGCTCTATAGAGTATAGGAAAATGCATTTTAGTTTCTGTCAAATATTTAACCACACAACCGTGCTGATATACATATTATACATTTACTAGAAATTAGCTTTAAGTGTTTCTTCAAGGAAATATCATCATATCTAAGCAGAAATTAATCTGCTATCTCCTATCTGATGAGGATATTAAAGTCCTTCGTTATTTCTACACTTTTCATGAGCACGTGCCTGTTAGCATTAATTACCCTTTGCAATTAGGTGCTCTTCCAGGGTTGCAGCCTCTTATCGTGGAGGTTGAGTGGTTAGATGAAGGGATTAAAAGGAGGATGGCTTTACAAAGGGTTGGGGGTTGGTGGCAGTTGACGTGGCGGGTCAGTTCATTCATTTACACTACATTACTCTCTGTTGTCGATTTGGAGTGTCAGCACCTCTGCCAGCCTATCGCCATGTGGTTACCTACGCTGAAGCAAGGATCTAAGGGCGAAAGGAAAGTCCGTGTTTGGCCAAATAAAGACTGATGGACAAGGTGTGACACTTAAACCCAGCCACTTAACAGGCGCTAATGCTTGTACCAGATTACCTGTCGAGGCCACAGCTTGGCCATCCAAATCACCATTTCAAATTGATAGCGCCAGCAGTGGTACAGAAAAATACCTCTGATCAGCCCACTCTCAACCTCAAATCAGATGGGCTCCGTCCTCCATTAGAAATGCCATTTTCCCACCGGTCGGTTTCAAATTGAGTTTGAGCATACTGAATATTCCTCTGCTTTGATACCTATGGGCTCTGTGTGGGTGGTGTGCGACATTATTCACCATTTAATGTAGAATATTAGAATGTGTCACTCATCCCAACTGCATAATGCCACACAGGCAAGACAGCAGGTCATAAATCTTGAAACAGACCATCAGTAACTTATCACAGCTAACAAAAAACAAGAGCGAGTCGACGGACTTCTTCACAAAGTTGGAAAGATCGAAGCTGTTCAGAATCGAAAGATAGGATATTTATTTCAAGCAGAGGGATAAATACGTTTGGCCCTGTTGCTTCGATAAATCCACAGCTTGGAGCGCTATGACGCATTTTAACAGCTACCTGTGAAATCAACTTCCGAGCACGCCGAGCCTCAGGTCATTATTTGAGCCTGCCCTAATAAAGATACCACAGATTACTGTAAACGTATTTCACTTCAACAATGTGGTTATGTAAGAGCCCTTCGTGTAAAGTGATCGCATCTGCAAAATGCATGGGGTTTTTATAAGAAGGGCTGCAGTCAACCATAGAAAATCTTAACTGCCTGACTGCAAAGGCAGGTGGGATGGTGATATATCACTACAGCATACTGAACCATTTTTTCAATTAAAAATAGGAAGAGTCAAATAATTTAGAGTTGACTCGGATTAAAAATAAATATTAATTAGGGCAGGATTTTGAGCAAGGCCACAGATCTGTTCCTCCTGCTCCCAAAAACCATTCATCTTTAAAGGCTATTGATGTAATGCTTGTTTTACTAACATGGAATTTGATGAGATACGATCATTAATTAACTAAACATTTGACCATTGAGCTAGACATTACAGGTAGATGGAGTTTGGAATCTATCAAGGCAAGCAAAAACTGCCATTAACCTTTCATAAAAGTTAATTAGAGTGAAGAGTTTCAAACTTCTTGACTTTTTCCTTCAATACTTGAGCCAACTGCTCACATTTAAAGAACATGGTGAAAAAAAAAATCACTTATCTTGCCAAATAGATTAATTTGACTTGGGGCAATGGGTTGTCATCTGCAGCACCCGTGGAACGGTTTTCGAGGTTTGGTGGTTTGCTCGCTTCAGTTTTTGCTCTACTGAGAGAGGAGCAACCGCTAATCAATCACTGCCCTACTTAGAATCTAATGTTGAGTCAAGGCTAAACACCTAAAAAATTCTAAAGGGAGGAAACTCTCAGGTGCTGAACGGCATAACAACCACTTAAGACAGAGGTAATTGAATATAAAACGCTAGTTCATACGCTAGATCTCATTCATTCAGGGATGAGGAGTTTTTTGTGATAAGTGCTATGCTACTAAGTTGTTGACTGTGTGTTTCAATCAAGCACAGTGCTCAGTCATTATACCATATGCAAACAGCTATATTAGGTTTTGGAACAGGGCCAGAGACAATCTGTGCAAAATGATGATTAACAAGGCAGCAACAGGTGTTTCCTGCAGATCAGTTTAAGCACAAAGCAAGAAGGAAATGTAAACACAGGTATGGTGGAAAAAAAACCCAGAAGTACCTGAGTTACTTAATATCTGACCACCAACATGATATCATAACCATGTAATGAATATAAATAGTTGGGAACTCGCTACCAGAGATGGCCAGTAACGTGTTACTGTAATCCGATTACTTTTTCAAGTAACGAGTAAAGTAAGGGATTACTATTGCAGAAAAAGGTAATTAGATTACTGTTATTTTCCCATAAGCAAGGTGGGCTACTGCGTTACTAAACCGTGAATTTTTTTTTTATGCGAGAATGTCTCTTGACAATGACAGTAGTGTGCGACGTTCGTGGCAACAGCTGTGTGCAGATCAACAATGGATAATATATCGGCTGCGGGAGAGAGTACAACCGTGCAGCGCTTAAAGCATGGAAGTACTGACCTTACTTTAAGTTTGATTCCGTAAAAAGTGACAAAAACATTAGCGTCCGCTGTTCACTGCTGGAAGACAACTTCTTTTTACAGCGAAGAAAACCCCTAAACTTCCGAGCAAGCGCCGAGTACACCGCAGTACACCTGCACAAGGGCGCAAACCTCCGTCTGCCCCACTCCTGCTAAACAGGTGAAAATAGAGCAACGGGACTGCTGAGTCTTTGATTTTATTTATTTTCTGCTGTTTTAATTGCGTCTATTTGAAAGAGTGAGTGTAAACACAAAAAATGTATTTATTATTATAAATAAATAAATATTATTATTAATTATAAATTTATTTTATATGCTAGAATGTGCAGAAAATATGTTCAAATTTTAAACAAATTTCTTCCAGTCAGAGAATGTTGCATATAATGTTGCATTCATTTTTGCTTAATGCATAAAGTTAAAAGATTAAAACTAATAAAACAAGTTTTAAAAAGAGACTTTTTCATTTAATTACTATGATGGATATGATGGATTATGCAGAAAAAGTAGAATTGGGCTGAAAGATCTATTGTTTTATTACTTATTCAGGTTGTGTATCATGTTTTTAAAAAGTAACTAAGTAACTAATTACTTTTGAAAAGAAGTAATCAGTAAAGTAACGGGAATATTTTTGGAAGTAATCAGTAATTAGTTACTGATTACTTTTTTCAAGTAACTTGACCAACACTGCTCACTACTACACTATGTCTAATTGTGATTTCTTTATATTTGCAGATACCTGCCTAACAGCAGGGGGTCTGGGCCCTGCTGTCATATTATATCTCTTGGGATAAATTCTTATTTTAAAGCCTGCGATTTTGAATCAATTACCAAATGATGACTGAATATAATTTAAAAACATCATCTTGAGGCTGAACTTTCACGTGAGGAATATCATATCTTATTTCAGCCTATTCCGTGATAAAAATGTAGGTGCAGTAAAGCAAAGTCAACAATTTTAATTTTATATGATAATGATTCTGATTTCAGTCACAGGTTTGGACTCTGCATTTTGAAGCCTAAATGTTAGTGTTTCGCTATATTGCTAAAATTTTTAAGCCAATATTAAAAATCACAAAGACTTTAAAAACGAATGCTATTTTGAGAACAACAACATGCTTGCTTGCGTGGCACTGGCTGTCAGCGTGAGAGCTTTAATTACACTTCACCAGTCCAGACAGTTTGCACCTAATAAACTGAAGCGTCAAGCTCAAACTCATTTATGTGCAAGATGCAGCATCTCTGATTACGTTAATCAATGATAGTGAGACTGAATGGAAACATGACGCTGTGATGAAGTCGCCCTCTTAGCTAGTAAAGTTAGAAGTGTTTGATATGAAGTAAATGTGATCAGAGTGAGAATGATTAGCACTCAAACTATATTAACACTAGAGCGAGGCATTTAAATACAAACTAATATTGGAATCAGTGGTTTTAAAAATAACCTACTCCTACTGACAAAAAATGCATGTATGTATTTCCAAGGAAATGCTGGAAAAAAATGTATAAATGTTTTCACATTTAAAACAGAACATTTCAGATTATTTCAGAAAAGAAATTAAAGTCTTTGAACAGACAAAACTATGAAATGTCTTCTTTACATACACTGATTTTTTTTACTATCATGAATGAATAATAAATAACACTTTTGAGCCAATTAGTCTCATCCACATGTAAAATAAGTTATTCTATGGTATGTTTTTTTTCACGTTCTTTCTCCTCTCTTGATCGACAGTTTCATTTTGTTCAGATTGATAAAAGGGTAATATGAAACCATTCTTGATTTTTTTTGTTTGTTGGAAAGTCACCAAGGACATTGAGCTAACGGTGCATCTTAATTACTGTGCAAAAATCTTAAGCCACCCCTCATTTCTTTATATTTTCTTCCCAAGTCTCAAGTCTTTTTTGAGCTGTTTTCTCATTATCTCATTTTCATTCCAGACCTTGTACCTGACCAATTTCAGAGGATTTTTTTTAAGCCACTTAACAATGACCTATGAATTATTCAAGCATAAAAAAGGCATCAAACTGAAGGGATGAACCAGTGTTGAGTCGACATGTAACAAACTTAGCAATGTACCAATTTTAAATTGTATCTTTAGGTACTTTTGTTACAAGCAGCCTGTCAGTAAAATACATAATTTCTTTAGTCAAATCTACAAAAGATGTAAAAGCTTGAACAGTATACAGACATGAATAAAACAGTATTTTTGCACCAAAACATGGTGTGCAGTGTGCGCTTTAAACAACTCCAGGTTGTTCAGAAACATGCCAGAACGAGATGATGTTTCTCAGATCTCGTGTTCAATATGATTAGAATTAAAAAGAGTGGAGGAAAAAGAAAGAAGCATTAAGCCCACAAAAGTATCTATACCAACTGAAAGTCATGTCCTTAAGAAACAGAAGGAAATCCAGAGCGATGCATCTGGCCCTTCTGCTGATCCATCTACCGTTCACTCAAGCCTCGTCAGAAATGGTCTCAGAGCCAAGAAGCCATTCTTAAAAAAGGGAAGGAGCAAGAAAAGGCTGAGATATACCAAATCACTTAAGAACTGGGCTGAAAAATCTTTTGCTTTGGTTCTCCTCAGTCTCTTGTCTTGTCTCTGTTTTCATTCCCCCAGTCACAGTGTTACACTTACACGTCTTGTCTGCATCTATGCATTTCTCATGCTTTCTGTTTTATTTTGATGTTCAGTATATTGCATTTTGCTTCCACTTTGTCTCATCATGTCAGATTAGGTTTAGCCGTGTCTCCCTCCTGTTGCGAATTCCCTTGTTAACCTCTGTGTATATATTGTGTGTTTTCTTTTGTTTCTCGTTGGGTCGTCTGTGTGGCAAGAGTCAAGTCAAGTATTTCATCTCTAGGTTTTCAATGTTCATGTTCGAATGTTTCCATGTTTCATGCTTTCTCTTGCCATGTCATCCAGCTTTCAGTTTCAAGTAGTCAGGTTTTAGTTGTTTTTCCAAGTTTAGGTGTGGTTAGGTTAGTGTTCATGTTTGGGTCCATGCTCACTCGCCGCTCCACACGTCTGACAGTGGGATCATTTTGACATAAAACAGAACAAAAGGCAGAAACATATAAAGAATAGATTTGAATGTCCTTCAAGAAACCCGGAAAACTGGTTTGCATAAATCGAGGGAGAGATGGGAGTCTGACTTGGGGGTGACAATGAGCAAGGAACTCCGGTCTGAGCTATGCAGGCAGTTTAACTGTTACCATTAAGCTTACATATTATAATTTTCTTCATCAACTATATATAACACCTCTGAAATTGCACAATTATAAATCTGAGATATCCAGCTTGTGTTTTAGTTGTAGTATAGAGGAAGGATCATTCCTCCACTGCACCTGGTTAAGCACAAAACTTAACACATTCTGGTATGATTCTCTGATGTTATGATAAAACTCCTAGGAGTGCATTTTCCATTGGATCCGCAGATTTGTCTGTTAGGAGATACTACAAAAATTGATATACAATTAAAAAGAGCTCAAAAGAAGTTTCTCTCATTGGTATTATATGTTGCCAGGAAGTGCATTGCTATTATGTGGAAGTTGGACTCCAATCTCCCCTTAGGAAGATGGATCTCAGAAATGAATAGCTGTGTTCCACTTGAAAAAAATCACATATTCGCTCAGAAACGACTATAACACTTTTAAAGAAATGTGGCAGCCTTATTTGTTATATGTGGATAGGCTTGAGTGATATATGGTGCAGACTAATAAGGTCCCCTCCCCCCCTTTTTTTTTCTTTTTTTGGGTGGGGGTGGGGAGGGGTTTGAAGTTTTGTGGTTTGGTGTCATGTGTTCTCTGTATGTTTGAAAATTTTGAAAATAAAATATTCTAAAAAAACCCCACAAGAAACCCGGAAAACTATTCCCACAAAAATAGTTTAAGAAACTCAGTCCAGTTAGACGAAATACTGATCCATTTCACCTTTTCCTTCTAAAATATAAAAAAATTAGTGGCTCAAGATTTTTGCAGAGTACCGTATGACTCAAAGTTGGCATTGCTTTCCTTTTTGCAACAATTTTTCAACCATGGCTGGATGTAGAGAAAATAAACGCCATTCGATGGCTATTTAAGGTCAAAATGTTTGCTGGGTCATTTTTTCCTCTCCAGAAAGAACTGACCTCACCAGAAGAACGGGAAAAAAAGCAGTGTTATTGCAGAGAAAGTGAATTTTTATTTTGTGCTTCACTGCATTAAAAAAAAACAACAACAACAAACAAGCCAAAAGTTCAGTACTGTTGTTCTGACCTTAACATCTGACCCCAGTATGAAGAACGCAGTATATCCGTGCAAGAATTCATGATGTTTTCACTTTTGTCCCCCAGTTTCTCTTCTAAGTTCAGTAACAAGGTTGAGACAGCAGTCGGTTTCACAGGCACAATTTGAGAAACAGTAATTTTCAGTGCGACTTCAGCTTAATGCTCTAGCACTGCTTATTATCTTGAAGGTGGCATCAATCACACAGTGAGTCACCACTCTAAATGTTTTTAGAAATATAAAAAGCAAAGGAGAGGCATCTCATTTATAGAGTGTGTGTGAGAAGAATCAGACTTGGGTATTTGTACTGACAACAGCATTTTTAAAAGATGGATAAGTTTGGATGAGCATACAAAATGTAAAAGGATAACTCCCAATTCCAAGATAAAATGGACAGCACACTTCTTGAGGCTCTGTTGTGCAGATAAAAACACCACAGTACCCGTAAGCTATCAACAGCCTACCCTTGATGGGTTTCTGCATAATGCACCTGTTGCATGTATGCAGATGTGAGCCGGTGAATTTTGATCACCCTCTCTGTTATCTTACCTGTCACTGTCAATCATCAGTTTCCCGTTTCTCTTTATTTCCACCCATATTATCTTTTTCTTTCGCTCCATAATACATTATTCATTCTCTGAGAGGTTTACATTGTACTCTTCTCTGTGGTTCCACCTTTATTCTAAAAGCCTCTTTCACTCGAGACAGAGGACAGATTGATGAACACTTCCAATTAAATGTTATATTTTTTTTATTTATTTTTACAGGAGTCTTGAGAATTCATGTTGGCACCTACAGTGTGCCAACATGAAACATGCCTGTAGTCATCTATTTCCATAAGATTCTGGCACTCGCACTGCCACATCTGTCATCAAGAGGCAGTACAACTTAGCAGACTGTAGGTGTGGGAGTGCTGCTGCCCACTCACACTCGGCCTGGTTTAGGGTTCAAGTTGGTGCCAGTTAAACATCAGCTGTTAGAGCCCTCACTGTGGCCTCAGCAGCCCACTGTAACCAGGCCAGATGGCACCATCCACGAGGGAACACATGGCACCTCATGACAGGGCCCTTCAAACATCAACAGTCTCTCTGAATTATGAAGAAATGGAAAATACTCTCCCTTAAAATTAACACTTCAGTGTCTCTAATGAGATTCAGTATCTATGGAGGCTGTGGCAGTTGCATCAGATAGCATCACAAGGCGGTGTCATGTCAGCTATATTTAAGCCATCTTTACTGCTTTTTTGAAGCTTTATCAGTGGCAGGCAGGACTCACCTGTGCTGCAGTGAGGACACAGTGTGATACTATCAGAGGGTGTGTTAACTGCCGCGTTCAGGCTTAATGAAGAATAGATTATGACATTAGGATGCGAAGCACATTCCATTTTCCAGCAAAGGCCCGTAACAGGCTTGATAAGGGCTTTTTCTGCTGATCTCATTCAAACGTGGACGGTCCTCGGGGGACTGTTTTGGCCTGGTTCAATGTTTACAGTGTCATTCATCACAGAGACAAGTTTTCCACTTGGGAGTCAGAATCGGTACACACGCAAGCAGGTGTGCATGAACATAAAGCATGCACACGTACGTGCCCATGTAATCACACATTCCTCCCAGAGGAAGCGATAAATCTGGACCTTTGAACCTTCAGTCATTTACCTACCCAACTTTAGATAAGCAAGCTTCGGTTCATGCCCCCCTTTGTCCTTTAATTAAATCTCCAAAGTCCTCTTGACTCAGACACTTGAAGCCCTTCAACTTTACACTGCTAAGCAAAAGAATTAAGACTATACCCTGATCAATCACACATCAAGTGTGACAATTTTTTTTAATCTGCACTGAAAAAATATTGGTTTTAAATCAGAGAGCTTCAGAAAGTTGACCTCTTGAAATACAAAAATAATTACACAGGCGCATATCACTACTGCCAAAATCAGACATAAATAGGTCTATCTGCTTCATTTCAGGCAACACAGTTGGTTGTTTCATCTGCCGGGCTTTTAACTTATAAACAACACTATCAATATTACTTCAAAGCACTTCAAACATATTCCCAGCATCATTTCTTTTCCATTACTTTTTTTTCAGGGCAATAAGGGCGAAACAAAATCAAGGCCATCCCAACTCTTTTCCTCTCATCTCAGCCCCATCATCATTCCATCCTCCTGTGTTTTGTGCTTTCAAACCTCAAAGGTCACTCTGCACACCTTTACACAGGTCCTCCAATTTGATTGAACCTTCCTGCTTCAGCCCATAAACATACACACATTCTACCAGTGAATGATGACATACATCAAAAGCTGTCCATCACTGCCTAATGATCTTGACAGAGCATTAGTTGGAAGGTATGTCAGCTTATGGGGACAGATAAAATAGAGACGGAGAAGGACAGATAATCCAAGCAAGTGTGTGTGTAAAGAGTACATGATATACGAGATGGTGAGGACTGTTGCACCTTTCATCATCTCCTCCATAAAGTCTAGCCAGTCATGAAATGAGGACGTTAAAATACTACAGCAAACACAATCGTCAAACTGTACAGCTAGCTCCAAGACAGCTAACATTTCTGCATGGATGACTGCAATTCTGATTAGTCCGCAATTCAAACACAATTTGCAAATTCAAATATTGAATAAATGAAGACAATGCAAGGGGTGTGAAGAATACTCTAATTGCAATCTCAGTTTTCATATGAAGATTTGAGCGTCTGGTCATGCAGCGGAAAAGGATTTCTGACTCAAACTAGTTATCATGCTGTAAGCTGTCATTACACGTGCAGTGCTGTGCTGAAATTTCTAGATATTTCTTAGCATGTATGTTAAAACCTACATTTTATTCCCAAGGAATGATGTTAACTAGTCTTTAAAGCTGTTCGTATTGCAGGTTTATCCAGTACAGTAAACACATCTGATGCAAGTTGGGAAGGGCTCTTAAAGTCATTTTTAGACACCTGTCGTTTCCAAGGTCATCCGGTCAAAAAATTGCAAGTACAAGTTGTTCTAATGTGTCACCACTTTGTAAAGGTCTGTAAGAAGACCCAAATTGTCATCCTCAGATTAGAGGAAACTGGTTACGATATTCAGGATGAACCCAAGAGCCGCGAAGGCTCGAGCGTGCCCTAAATTAGAAATTGCTGGAACATCAGCATCACTGTCCACAATGGAGAGAGTTTTGTAAAACCTGGACTGAGAGCATGCTGACTAAGTAAGAAACCTCTGCTCAAAAGTGACAAAACATGGACACAGGTATTTTTGAAAACGCAGATTTTTCTCTGCGTATGGGCCTTTCGTCCACATGAAACGGCATTTTGGGTCACTGAAAACGGAGATTTTTTAAAAACTCCTGCCAGGGTGGTGATTTCCGTTTGCGTTTAGATGTGGATGAGGAAAATGGAGATTTAGTCATGCAACGTCAAAGGTGTCTGCCAATTTTGACGTCAAGCTTTGCGCAATGTTATTGTTTACATGACATAAATTTTTACAATAAATAAATATTGTTGCTGTTAATATTACTATCTGCAGGTTTATACACTTACATATACAGACGCAGTCACTGTTCTAACATTTAGAAAGACAAAGGCGTCAGAGTGAACTTCTACATTCAACACAGATGCTCTCACAACCCGAATCCCGAAATTAAAAAAAAAAATTAAAAAAATACGTTATTCAATTCAATTCAATTTTATTTATATATATTTATTTATATAGCGCCAGATCACAACAACAGTCGCCTCAAGGCTGCACGAATTTTGTTAATTCCTAAGTTGCGAGTCTACACCAGCCAAAACACTGTCTTTGGCTATTAACATTTGAAATGATGAAAGCACTTGAAAAGTAATTAGCTGTCTTTTCAGAAATATACAAACTTTTCAGAAGTACTTATGGTTTTGCGAGGGTACAAAACCCTGTTTACTCTTTCCCTCCCAGGATTCTAGACTTCTAATTGGCCTACATTTACTTTTTAGTGAGATATTTTTTCAAAACTGCACGTGTGGACGGGATCTTTTTTAAAACCAAAACGGAAAAACCCGACGTGAAGACAGACATATATAGACACTGTACATACAATCACACTCCCCAAACATACTCTAAATCCCAGGTCCAGGTACCCTCGCCCCCCGGAGGGACAAGCCTCACCCAGTCCCAGGAGATGTAAACCTTTTCCCCGGGGTGGAGGCAGGCAAACCGCCCGTTTCTCTACAGTAACAGGGGGGCCCCGCATCCCAGACCCCAATCGGACAGCCACCATCCACCAAGAAACTTTTTTTTAAAAAGATGCA
>VUQR01024372.1:0-18807 GCA_015108515.1 Hemichromis elongatus
ATTATTCTGCAGCCGAGGAGTCGTAATAAGAATCCCTGGGATCACCAGCGCCCCCTGCCATGAGGCAGGAGAACTGCGTGCCTCACCTAGTGCAGTTTTATGATCGCTCAGCACAAGAATACACACAGCTGTTGATAAAAAAAACAACAACAAAAAAACACTGTGCATTATATACACCAGCTAAAATATGTTAATTTAGTTCATATAGTAAAAGCATTTGACATTTTAATAGCGACATGCAGAGGGACAGCAATACGGTCTCACTGCATAGCATGCCAGCACCGTTAGCATAGTCATTGCGTAATCCACGGTGAGGCTCAGCGGGCTGCTGCCTCACCGCTCGTCTCTTCTTAGTATTTGAACGGTAAATGTGAAAATTCAGCGATTTTGAAAAAAAAAATCTAAAAATGGTGACGTTAAATGGAAAAGAACTTTAAAGTTATGCTTTAAATATAACCATTTAATTTATTTTTCAATTTTATATTTCCATGATGACAGGTGAGGCACGTCACTGTTTATTTCTGTTGAGTGCTTCTGTTTGCTTCAACCAACGTTATTGGCAAACATACTCATGGGCAAATAAATAAATGTCCCTTGTAAAAACGATCGACAATACTCGATATATTCGTCCAATCGCCCAACCTTATTGAGAAGTCACGAACACCAAGGAACCCAAAGTACTGCTAAATTCAATAACACGGTCCACATTTTGTCCTTCCTTGTCGTTGTAAAGACAAACAGAATTTCACAACGTGGCAGTTCATGCAATCTGTGAGCTTTGCTGATATCGCGAAGTGCTGACGTCACACAGAAACATAAGTGCTGGATTCCTTCAAATGTGTCCTGACAAAACACAAAAGTCTGGTTGTTGAAATTTAGATTTGATAATGAATTCCACAAATATCTCAACAAAAGGCTGCTTAACCTTACAGCAAGAATACAAAAACTAAAACCAAGCATGTACAACTTGTGCTGAGGGGAAATGTTTTAAATTAAAGGCGAGGATGGATATCTTTCTCTCATGTGTCCTGTGTAAACTGTAATCAAAACTTCCCAGTTGTAGCCACTTTGCATGTTGATATAAAGGCACGTGTGGGCATTTTAATCAGCTATCATCACTGGCTGGAAGAGAAATGATGAAATATGTCTATTTTAACCAAAAATATAAGATTTCTGGGATGAATGCTGGTCATTTCTAACTAATACTGAAATCTTCTGAAGCCTTGTTGATAATTAAGGGGAATAATAACAATTACATCAGAGAAGGCAACACAACAGCAGCACAAATCCCCCAAAACAACCCTGTGTCGCTTATTTTGAAAGCTTTCTGCCTTATTCCTGCTGCCAATTTTTGCAGTGATCCTCGTGCTCACCTGTGACTCTTTCTCCATACAGAGACCAACACAGCTGTGCAGATTTCTTACGTCTGCGTATTTTCAAATGTTTTTAAAAAGCACCCCATTTCTCCAAATTATTGACATTAAAACTTATGTCAGCAGGATATATTCCACTAGCTGCAGACAGACTGGCGAAAAAACAAGGCGAAAGAGCACAGAAGACCTGGACACGCACTGAAATTGATCTAATGACATAAAATGCAATCAGGCTGAAAAGAGAAATCCATTCTTTTTTTCGAGGCAAAATGAATTTATTCCTTTCTGATCGCTGGTCGAACCAGTCGCTGACTCTATGTGACAGAATTCACCAAAAAAAAAAAAACCATCCAATAAGCAGCTTCGGGTACTTTTCCTTCTTTGAACATACGTGTCACAGCCAGTAATCACTAACTAACAGCAGGTCTGTGAGTAACTTGACACAAGGTCAAATAAAACCTGACTGTGTTTGAGTTTGTGATCTCTCTACAGTCTGAGGGAAGCATTCCTCAGGTAACACTCGAGTACAACCATGAGTGCACTCAGTGTTTCTGTTGTCCTACCAAGTCCAACAGATTCGGTCCTTTTCACATTCTGGGAGTTACTTTCTCCCAGTTAAACTCTCATTAATATAAAAAAAAAAAACATGATGCGAGTTTTAAATCAGATCAAATCTGATAGAAAACAGGCTGTAATTCATAAGGCTACAGCTTTTTTTTAACCAAAATATTAACATCACTCTATATTACTATGGTATGCTTTAAAGTGGGCTTAAAAAAAGCAAGTTGCTAGCCTATAAGTCACGTCCCTCTGCTTCACCATCAGATCCGTCTCTCATTCGTAATGTCGAGATTTATTTTTAAAAAATAAATAAAATGATGATGGCACAAAAACTCAGTCTGATGTTAGTCTATGGATTTATCTGGCAAGCCAACCTTATCATGTGCTTTACTCTCTCTGTCTAACTTATTTATATTTTCTTCCAGTTGGCCTTTTGGTTGACTCAACAGTTGTAGCCTCTGTCTAAAACTCAAATAATTAAATAACAAAACAGATTCCCATGAATACCCCCAACTGCCTGAAAGTACAAAAATAAATAAATAAATATGGCAAGCATTGTTAAGAGCATCCCAAAGTATCCAGTGGAGATATAACCCTAACCCTAAAGAGATCTCGGCCAATTAAAAGAATACAAGCAGCAAACAACGCGCAGCTCCACCACTATCCTAAAGGGGAGGATCTAGGATGTGAGGAAGCAACATTAGTGAGGGAATTGAGGCTCCGTGTGAATGTTACGAAACTCACTTAAAGACTATATTTCTCACACTAGGACCTCCACAAGATAAATACATAAATAACAGAACACCTCTATTAAAAGGAGCTGTCTTCCACAGTCATCTCTCCTTCTCACGTCCTCCACCCATTTCCTCTTACCCCTCTTCTGGTGTGTCACTAAACACCATCATCTTCATCGTGCTGCTACCGGCACCTTGCTCTGAATTGCAAAGCCTTGCACACAGAAGAGGGGGAAACCCACAGAGTGAAACAAACCGTAGCAGAGACTGTGGATTCATCGCTGCACCAGGGCGCCTGGGTCTGTGAGAAGCATCTGTTTGATGCGACCCAAAAATAAGCACATGATGATGCTTCTGGCCCTAAACTCCTTTCAAGGAAACTGAATATTAAGAATAGAAAAATGTGACTGTTATTTCCACTGCATCAAGTTGGGAAGGCTTTTTAGAAAATTCACAAGACAGGGTGGCTAAAAGCACCCAAAGCCATTTTCCTTCTTCATGTGTCACACAACTTTTCGCTATTTACTCCACAACAATACAAAAATCTGCCCAAAACATTATTTTCCTCACTCACAAGAATGACAGGAGCTCCTCCCCTCTGTTAACTACCAAAGCCACCAGTCCGAAGCAATTAAGACTGGCTGTTATGTTGGCCACGGAGTAATCTGTCCATACCAGCAGTTAGGCTAATGTTAGCTAACATTAGCAAGAGGAAAGACCGTTTGATGCAACTTGGCTACCAAATGTTCATCCGGCATTGCTAGTCTTACTAAATAAACCTTTTTATCATTATACTGACACTAAGGTGTTCATTTGCCTCTCAACCACTGTAGCATGTGCATACAAATGACAAGCATAACAGGTCAGGACAGACCGGAGTTTCTCTCATCACTGACTTGGTTGATGCAAATCGTAGGTAGCGCGTGAGCACGTTCTCCGCACCAAGCGCCAGCGACGTCACGTTGACTTCAGTCCACTTGACGACAGCTGTCATTATTAACAATGGTTTTCTGGAAGAAAAGAGTCTCTGGGTGTTGCCGAGGCTTAATTCCCTGTCTACACCTGGCGAGGCGTGGATAAAGACATACCTGAGGTTGGCTCAGGGAGAGATGCCACTTCTTACCTTCGTGCTGTCGTCTTTAGCCGAGGTTACTAAGCAATTTAAAATAAAACCAAGGTTTCTGGAAACTCTGGACTCAGCCTACACTTACAACAACTATGTCGCGTATGTTGAGCTGGGCTGTGACATGAAGACTTGGAAGTCTGTTTTAATTCTTATAAACAACGTGGAGTATATTTAACCAGCATGCATCTCTACTGACTGTAGAAAAGGTAAAAACCAGAAGATCCTGCTGTGCACGAACTTATTACAAAGTAAGGAACTACTGCAGCAATGCTTCTGCAATCTAAAATCGGCTTACACGCGCTGGATTATGAGGTTTTATACAAATACTGCACTTGATGCATATTGGTTTAATCCACTATTATAAAATACTTTAACATATGGATTTTGTTGGTGTACATGTATAGAATCTTTTTTTTTTAAACAGTTGTCATAAAAGGCTTTCAATCCGTTTTAATTTACCATTTTCCCAATAAATCCAATAACATGTAATTTTTTCTTTCATTGTCCAACGAATACTTCAAATCCTACAGTATTTTTTTTTTAGCTATAATATAAAAACAAGTTGGAACCAGCATCTAATTCATCACTGTTAAATATATGATTGAAGAAATTATTTATAGGTAGGCAACAGTGACATCCAATGTTTCTCTTTACTTCTGTATTTAAGGTGATTTTAAAAGTAAAAACTAACCGAGTTTTCTGCGCAACGTGACTTTGAAGACTCGTGGGAAAGGTATTTTGTTTCAGTGGTATCTTCTTAATGTCTCATTACTCCTCTCCAAAACATCATTACATAAGTTTGGTATTTGGTCAACAAATATGTCAGTACCTGAGCAGATATCCATCTAAACGGACGCCTTTACTCTAGAGAGAGAAAGTGTGGGAGTGTTTAGTGAACAGTGAACTGAATTGGAACCAGCCAAACTTACTCTGCGTTGAAGCCATTCACGTGCAATATTCGCATCTGTTTGACTATCGTGCTTTTCCCGGATTCGCCAGCCCCTGAAAGCAGAGAAACAACAAGTCAGGCGAGAGTTTCGTGAAGTCGTACAAGCGACTAAAACATCCAGGAAGGAGCAGAAATGGGAGGCATTTTGGTGTTCTGAGGTTAGACGAGTCCTGGAAGCACTAAACAACAACGCCTATAATGATTTGAACTACACGAATGCTGCATTTAGCAGAGAAGTCCTGTCCAATGTGCACAGACATCGCCCTGTCACAAGTATTACCTTCTTTGAAACAGTGCATGTTAGACAAAAGCTAAAAGGTGAGACCTCAATGTACCAACCTCAGAGTCAAGAGATATCATTGACTGCTCTTATCTTATGTATGAAGAAACTTGAGTTTTACTTCAGTATTCCCGTTTTAACAATGCATTTTACTTCACTGTGTTTAAGACATTACTTTATGTATTTGACAGACACAATCAGTAGTTACTTTGCAGTTTTTGATTTTACATTTTTTTTAAAAACCCAAAAAGGTCAGCTTATTATACACACTGCATTGTTAAAGATTAAACCGGTGGTTCCTGCCACTTCTGGCTGGTGACCTCTTCCAAAGGCAGTTCCTCCAAAGAGAGATTTCCCCTTTAAACTTCTCATTTAGAGAACAATTTGAGACCCATTATGTCACAAAGCAACACACGCAGACCAGAAAAGCAAACCTCGTGACCCCTTAGATTTCTCCTGTGACCCACTCCAGGTGGTCAAACCCTTATCTTGGCAACCACAGGTAACTTTATGGATTGTTCTACCTCACCTTGGCAAAGCACTAAACACTAGGATACTACTTTTAATTTGTACTACGCATTTTATGCAGCACACATTAGCTTGCGTAGTTTTACATAGGGAGAAGGCTGATGCACGACACGTGTGCTTTTACCAAAGTACGCCCCTGCTTCCACAGGCGACAAGGACCAAGGGGAAAAAAAAAATAAAGCTCCAGCATGTAGACAACTATTCTCTCCCTGAGCATGTCATTCAGGAGAAAAACTGCTAGACCCTGAACCCTGATGTTAATAATTAAGAAAATAAATTTCTCGATAAGAACAGCCTTCAGCTTGTCCTTGCAAAACTGAGTGTGAAAGGAGCCCGGCCATCACATCTCCATCCCCAAGCACCAGGAGCTAGCCAGGCTACAGGCCTGCTTTTCAGAGACGGCGTAGAGCGAGAGAAACGGGCATTCGAGGCAAAACTAGAAATCCTAATTTGCGCTCTGTAGTCCAGCACAAGGGCTGGTCTTGAGGTTCATGCTGCATCATGTCAGGAAGGCTCTCGTGATGAAGCCAAAAATAGCTTTACAAATAATGACTAATTAGTGGATATTAATTTCCAGAGTGGCTGGTGTGGAGGGATTATGCAAAAAAAAACAGAGAGGAAAAAAAGACGTCGTACGCAGAATGAAAACTAGGCTCGAACAAGTCGAGGTGAAGGCTGCCAGGATGTACGCTGCGGCCACAAACACACCAGATCACAAGTTTGGGGTTTTTTTTTTCCATGTGTGGAGGTGAGAAAGAGCCGTGCACAAACGCCCGTGAGTGGCCTCCCAGCCTCTGCATGTCGCCTGTGTATGTGTGCTTCTGCAATCACGCTCCATAATATCCCACGAATGCAGACAGGCCTGCTTTTTCAACCGTCCTGTACCAAGACGCTTGAAGCGAATTAGTCGGGACTTCATGGCGTTGCATCAGTTCTTGATGCCTCGCTGTAACAGTGGTCCTAACACACTTTTCATGGCTACAATTTACTACGGTGGCACCAGCATGAGAGTAAACAGATGAAAATGCCGTTTTGTGGCAACAAAATGGAAACAGTGATGTTAAATTTCACAAAACCTACCCAACAGCAGTAGCCGGTGAGTTGCCCGGTATATCTGTTTGTCTTTTTGGAGCTGCTTCTCAATCTTTTTGTTGGCCTCCCTCTGTGCCTTCTCCTCATTTCGTTGGTCTTCAGTCTTACTATTGCCAAGGCAGCCCATCTTCCCAAAAACCCAGCTGCAGGTTCAGGGTTTGGAGGCAGGGTGGTTGATTTAATTTGGGTAGGTGGGTGAAAGAAGAGGGTGATGATCAGAAAAGAGACAAATATTCTTTTTTTGAATCAATCCCAAATTCCTAGATTGGCCAGAGAGAGGAACACCTGGCTCAAAATGGGTGACATGTATGTAGCCAGATGCAGAAGAAATAGATGCCAGGTAGTAGACGGTGAGCTTCACCAGGCTTTTGCACAACGTGTATGTGTGGAGGAGGGGATGGGGTAGGGAGGGGGATGTGGATATTTACTGGCAATTTATCAGCAACAGATCAGTCAGAAAGAAGCAGAGCGACGATGCCGCCCTTCTCAGACGCTTGATTCCTGTATTTTTCCCCCCACTGTAAATCCGCAATGAAGTCATCAACATTGATATGAGAGTGGATGTAAAATTTCCAGCTTCTGGCTCCACATGAATGAGCGTCTAGGGGTGGAAGTGGGGCTGGTGGTGGGGTCCAGCTTCCTTGAAGGTGTCTTTTCCCCCTCCTTCTTTTCCTCCTTTGTTGTAAATATACACGTATGTATATTTTCTCACGCTTTGATGTTAAATCTTCCTCAGCAAACGTCTCCTCCGGAGCCCATCTTTGGCAGATGCTTCACTCCTCTGCCGTTCAATTCATTTCCACTCACAACCAAAAAGAGCCCCGTTTTCTTTTTTTCCATCGACTCCCCCTTTAAATATAATTTCAGCTTATTATTTGAAATCCTATCTCAAGGTTGGCGAGGGGGGAAAAGCAAATTAACTGGGCGGATGAGGAGAAATTAAAAAATAAATATTTCCTCTTAAAATGACGGCATGTGAATCATCAGGCTACAACCGGGGCTTCTGTCTCCACCACAACAGTCACATTATACAGCAGCCTTATCAATAAGATCCCGTTTTTAGCCGATGTCCAAATTATTTCCTCTCCCCCGTCAGTAGATGATGGTACTTGGCCTTTTTTTCCGGAGGGTTTCACAAGAACCCCCACACCCCCCAAAGAAAAGGAAAACGGAAAAAAGAAAAAAAAAAGGGGGGGAAAGAAACGAGGCCCCTTCTCCGTCCTTTTTCTCTCCGTAACGTTAATTTGTATTTCTCCTCACATCGGAAAGCTTCTCCGGGGCCGAGCTAAGGCGGTGTTTGGCAGCTGGATGTCCTTGAATATAGCGCGATATCCAGGTGATATTCGTGGAAAATCCTCCGTTATTTTCCCGTTTGGCGCAGGTACAAGCTGCTGACAAGTCTCTCGGATTTTTGTATTCCCTTTGAATCCGTATGGTAGATTATGGTTACATGTGCATGATACATGAACATACCGCGGTGTTTTCAATCACTGGTCCAACGGCGACGCTGTCATTTTTAACCGCCGACAGGCCGCGGTTGCTCCGATGAACCGGTCGGGGAGGTGAGACTCGTTTCTTTGCTGTGTTACCCTGAATTATTTTTGCCCACCTTTTTTTTTTCACTGAGAATTGAACATTGAGATAGATAGCGTTGTAGAGGTGGGGTGGGGCAAACGGCTCTCACGGAACCCTGGGAACGAAGAACCGTGGTCAAGTTTTCCGGGACGGAGAAACTCGACTTCCGTTGGCAGCTTTCACAATAAAAGCCGAGTGGCCGCATAAGCGGAACTACCCAGAAACTAATCTCTTTAAAAAAAAAAAAACGTTTTTCGTTCTTTTGAAGTATTTTTTGCTGATATATTTACACACACACACACACACACAAAAAAAAACTCCCAGGGTGTGTATACAGTTGGATCACAAGTTATTTATTTAATATTTTTCTTTGTTTATTTAATATATTTATCTATTTCTATTGTATTTAATTCTTGCACTCTACGAGACTAACTTTAATTGATCTTATACTGAACCTTTGTGCAATCCCTCAGTTCACAGTTCACTAATTCGAGGTCATGTCTTACTGTTACATATGGAAGCTTGTTTTGACTGAAAAATAAATAAGTACATTCCAAAAAATGCCATCCAAGTGAAAAATATTCTCGTTGTCATTTTAAATTTTAGGCTTCATAACTTGAAATTTATTTTTCCAAAAGTTTGAGTAAGTTGAATATTTAGATAATATCCCAGAGGTGTGATCTATGGCTAGCAAAAAAAAAATTGTTTCAGTTGTTTTTTTCCATTGGCCCGAAAACAAGCTTCCATAATACTTCACAAAATCTCTCTGTTGTGCCCTTCTTCAGGCACAAAAAAAAGGGCTCAGGTGTGTGTATAATCAGGAACAATAACATAAAACATAATTTTACTTAGGTGGAGGTAATCTACTAGAGGTTATTTCCCCCAGAAATAAAAAATAAATAAAAATGACTCATTAATTTTCTTTTCACCTTAAATTTTCAAACTTCACCATCATACATAGACTCTGCAACTGACATTTCAGATTAGCTGCCTTTAAGGGGAAGTGGCATAAATAGTAAGTTGGTCTGAATGATGACCTTTATCCTACGATTATACATGTCTTCCTCAATGCTGGTGCTCAACAATGTCCCCATTTATATATAGCGATGAGTCTTTAAATGATTTGAGCACAAAAATCATGTCAGCCGTCATAATCCCAATTTAATGTTTTGCAGAAGAACAAAAAGGACTTTTTTTTTAGTTAAACAATGCAAATGGTTTGTGACTTTTGATAGCAAAAAGTCACAAACCATTTGTGGTTGTCATTTCTCACAGGGATGTGTCAGAAATGACCTTCACAATCAAGTGGTCTTAGCCCTATCCACACTGAAAATTTTAGACTTCCTATTTTAGACAGCCCTTTTCACCACTGTTACCACCAAATGCAAGAAAATCCTTTAAACATCTGGGTTTTAAAGGATTAGCTGGTGGCACATGATTGTCCAAGACCTCACTAAGACAATTTATGTTGTTATTTTGTTTAACTTTTCCCTATTAAATATACACGGTGCCGGGTCTTTAGAATTCTAAATCATGCATTTAATAAAAGGGAACATGAACAGGCTTAGATTTGAGCCTTGGCTAATTTGTCCAGAGGTAATAATGAAATCTAGTTTACTCGTATAAGGAAAAAAAGGGAAATATTTTCAATGTTTTATTTATTTATTTAAAATGTGAAATTTTTAAATGAAATTTTGAGGTAGTTATTGGTTAGTCAACCAAAATGTTGATTCACTAATCCATAGATATATGTGTATAAAGTATAACGTTTTACCCGAACTGTGAAAACACAGAATAAACATGAATACATTTAACCCACCAACCAAATCTTCAGGCCGAGATGGTAATTCTGACTTTTATTTTGAAGACAATGTCAAAGTACTTCTCGTTTCCGCCTGCAAGCCACTTGACGCATCTGGAATGAAGTAGGGCCGGATCACATGATTGCCCGGAGCGTCATGAAGCAGAGGTACAGAAGGGGAGAGGCGCCCTCTTTGAAGCAAAAAATTATTATTATCCTGTCCACCGCCTCAATAAACACCCCTGACAACCTTTACATCAAGTTATTCAAATATCAGCTCATAAAGACGTTAATGCCTCCATATACGTTTAATGGCAGTAACACCTCTCGGTCACTAATAACAGGAATGTGCTAATATGACTATCAATAGTTAATCAGTGAAGGGCAGCAATCCTGTTTACCATATTTCTTCAGGTGGCAAAAATGGAGAAAAGTCGGTGTAAAGAGTAAATGATAAATCTTCCAGCAATTCATGTATCACATGGTTCGGCTCAAACTAAAACTTTAATGGCATTTTGTCATTTCTCATAGAAAAAGTAAAAGTAAGCTCTCCGTTTATAACATTATTATTGTCACTGCATTCCAAACTGAACATTGATTATGAAAGTCAAATTAGCATGATCACTTATTTGAGAACAAAAACGAATAAAGTAGTGATGCCCTGTTTGACTCGTGTTTTAAAAGCTGCAAAGAAATTTTCTTTATCTTACAAAAGAGTGCAACAGTGAATGCATAACAAATGCTGAGACTCTCATAAAGGGCTTCAGGAGCTGGAAGGATATGTATATAGATCATATGTCCTGCCTTTTACAGTCTTCAAACACCTAATGGAGCTTCTGATAGAGCGTTTATGGGGCTTTGCCAAAGACCGCTGAGGATCTTCTGCAGGCTTTTGGTGGTACATTGCTTTAGTAACACATGGTTTTTATTAATCTGGCATTGAGAGACTACAAACAGTTTTTAGGGTATGTTATGGTTAATGCTAAGACTAGGAACTACCTTTTTATATATATTTTATGTCTATTAAAAAAATAAAAATACAACAAATCATGAGTCTGAAATGTGGCTTTAGCATCCAGCAAAGACAAGATGTAGTAACATTAAACTTTTCATCTTTATAACAACGAATATTCTGCTGTCATTGTTATTTATGAGCAAAACTTTAGAAGTCTCCACCTCAACGTTACAAACATTACTTTGATATAATGGAAGCTTGTTTCAAATGAAAGAAAAAAATACTTTGTCATCTATAAGTCAAAATTTTAAGTTATTATTTCAGAAATTCAAGCTTTTTTTTTTTTGAGTTGGTAAGTCAAAATTTTGATATAGGCACATACAAAAATGTATGCATGTTTGATTCTTTTTTTTTTTCCTCTTCTGGAAACAAACTTCTATAATAACACACAAAATCTCTGTTTGCATGATTATTTGTTTATCCTCCTACAACATCAGGAGCTGAACAACCAATCTTGGCACACAGGTACATCATAGGCCCCCGGAGGTTCTTATCTATATCAGATATTACAGTGTCATCATGTTGCCAAGGAACCACCTAGCAACGGGATAAAATGACCAGTTTTAAGCTGTTATTTATGCAAAACAACCTTATAAAGGCTCTGTATCATTTAGTTGTAGAATAACAATTTATCCTTTATAGCCACAAAAGTTTAAATATGTGTGATATATCATGCCATTGTGTAACCACCTAGCATATAAATTGCATCTACCACACATATGTTTTACGTTTCTCACTCTGATTAAGTATATAAGTTTGCCAGCAGCATTAACAAGCCAAACATTACTGTTGCACGGACATGTACTCGTAATAAATACTTTAATATTAATTTACCAAATAGTTTATTTGGTAAATGAAGCTCATTATTAGACTTTAAAAGGATTATCTGGGATACGCTTGCTAGCTAATAACTTGTCAGTTACAGGTTGTACCCCCATCCCACCCCCTCACTCATCACATCTGGTTTCAAAACATCAAAATGATGACAACAATACTGCTAAATGTGAGATAAAAGGTACATCAGAAAACTTGAGGTAACAGGTCTTCAGGAGCCAATGGGTGAGATCACGCTGTGATCAAAAAACAGTCTTTACAAAGTGTTAAGGGCAGTCTGAAGCCTGAACTTTGGACTTACTCCTTGTACAAACGGTGACCTTATTAACATGCACTTACTAATGTAAGAGCATATATGTGACAGGAAATCTGGAAAAGCATAACACTTCCTAATGGTTCTACCCTAAACTCACTGACGAGCTGCAAGAAGCAATAAAAGCAATCATTTAAAGTAATTTAACAGACACTTTGAGCCATTAAAAAAAAGGATGTCCTGTCATCTTCACTCACTTCATGGCAATTTAGATATGCAAGTAGCTCTTTGCCCTTTAGATCACAGACAGATGCATGTAAAACACACACACACACACACACACCTTCCGCCATAAATGCGTCAAACAGCAAGAGAAACAAGCTCAGGGCAAAACACATAAAGGTCATCAATGACAACTAAATGCTGCCGCGGCTTGCTAATGAATGTCCACAGATAACTGAAAAAAAGACCAACAACCTCAGAAATAATATAAAGGCAAAATCTCTGCAAAAAAAAAACTTTTCTCAGTTCTATGGCGTTTTTTGTCATAACAAACCACATGTTTCACTCATAAAGGTTTGCCAGGAATTTTGTACAATCACCTGCTAACTGTCAAAGCAGGTGGTAGCAGGAACTATGACAGTAAACATGTCAACAAACGCAAATGATTTGACCACATGTGGCATTTCTGTATGTGTGAGAAATAGAGCCTTTGTCCTTATACTGACCTGTAGTGAAGGGACAGTGAAGGAGAAAACTTCCACTAAAATAATTATGATATTTTCTGTGCACACTAACTAATAAAGTAAGTTAAAAGCTCTTACAGGGGAATAACGAGACACTTGCCCTCCTTGAGCACACTTCCTGCTGATTAATGAAAAAAAAAAAAAAGAATTTCACTCATCAAATCTGAAGCTCAAACTCTTTGGATGAGCTCTACCACAAATCGAGACATTATTTGTCAAAGTGATTTCAAACTTCAAAATGTAACAACATCACGGACGGGCTCAAAACATCCAGACACAAATTTGCGGCTGAGGCTACCCCTGCTCATCCAGCCGCTTATCCAGTTCATAGTCACAAGGGGAGCCTATGATAAAAAATAAAATATCACTTCTGCACAGTTATCACAAAGAGAAAAAACTATTTTTTAGAGGTGAAAGCTGTTTTTGTTCGAGACTGTAATAGAGTCTGTGTATTTCGACGCACTTTTTGAGGCAGTTTCAAGTGGCCTCCAGAACAGCAGTTTTTGGTACTTTTTGGCACTTTTGACGGCGCCCCCTTTACCCCCCTCTGGCTCCCTATAAGCACACGTGTTTTGAGGGAACAAGTAATTGGAAAATAAAGACTAGTTTCACTTCCCATCAATTGTCACTGATTGTGTTCACCTGTGATCCCTCTCACCTGTGCCTCCCTCCTGTTTCCCGTTCCCTGATTACCTCGTGTGTATAAATAGTCCAGCCTTCCCCTCAGTCAAGTCTTTCTTACCTTCCTGTGTGTTCCCCCTTGTGTTCTCTGGTTGATGGGAATGTGCACTTTGGATTTTACATCCATTTTATGATATTTTAACTTTATTCAGTTTTATATCATGCTATGCCTACACACATCCTCTAGATGGTAGCATCTCTCACACGTATAACATTCACTACAAACAGATGTATCTTCAATTTTAATATTATTTTTTTCTTATATATAAACGAGCATGCTTATTGAGTGTTATCTGATGCTGAACAAAGAAACACATCAGCTTCCATTCATTTCTGCTTCACTTCCTTCCTGCTTTTGCCCAGCTGCACAGCTCAGATGTTCTTCTTAGAACCAATAAAATGTCTTGTTTAGTACATTAGCTGTTTTCCTTTGTTAATCCAGTCATTTATTATATTAACAGTCTCTTACAGACGGAAGTGTTATGAAGTGTTATGTAGTGCTACTATACTGTGCACAGCTTTCATTGTGTATCATGGGTCTCTCACATATTATCAGCTGGGGTGACTCCCCGACACTGCTGGTGACATCATTTCTTGTCCTATAAAAGGCACCGGGAGGACTGAAGACTATCACAGAGCCCCAGCTGTTCTGCGTACTGTAGCCCGACCATCATGCGTGAAATTGTACATCTGCAAATTGGACAGTGTGGCAACCAGATCGGCTCGAAGGTAAAATAAATAAAATATTTAGACAAATGCATTAGCGTCATAAAAGCTCCCTATGCACTTCTTAGAAAGATTATTTACAGATGCATCAATTTGACTATAAACCACTTTTTACTCTAATTATAGTTGAGATAAAATGATAGAAAATACTTTTCTTTACTGGGCGTATTATCTTACTTTTTTTGTCCTATTTCGGTGTATATTGTGACATGTGATTTTTCTTTGCATATGAAAAACAGTTTTGAGTGACACAGGGTGTTCCCTGTTAGGCATTCAGGCTAAAGATAAGAGCTGAAGTGAGAACTGCACTGCGAGCATTGGGTGTGACATTTTTATCGTAGCTGACACAAAAAAGAGAGTGAAACTACAAGATATTAAAGCTGAAAACATAATACTTTTAGACACTTTTAAAGTTGACTCAAGATGCTGACTATGAATAGCTTTACTATTTGTACAACTTGAGATCTGACGATCTGAAAAATGTTCAAATATAAAGTCAATTATTTTAGCATTGAGCACAACTTAATTAAAGTAATTTTAAATATATTTTTTATGTGGGAACTTGAACAAACTTGTTGATTTTTGCAGAGTTGAGACATTTTTAAAAAAACACAATTTTTTTCCATGTCCAATAGCACATTCTGCACATCGTGTGTGTGAATGAACCCCAGTTTAATCCCATTTAAACGCAACAGAAAAATGCTTTAAAAAATAATAAACGAACCAACTATTCCCTTATTTATCAAAGTGTATTCAGAGGTTTTAGCGAGTAACAGTTTGAACTCAGGGGTCTGGACAAATATTGAGGGATGAACTTGTGGAATATTTGTGTTGAAGAATTAGGATTCTTTATTTCAATTTGAAAAAGGCTAGATTTAACAGCCTACACCTTTGTGTCTTAATGGTCATTAGGGTTGTGAATACTTTAAACGGTGATCAATACACACACACACACATATATATATATATATATATATTTTTTTTTTAAGGAAACCATATAAAGACGTTAACATCAAAAGTATTTAATAACGTGTCAATTTCCTGACATTTTGGCTTCTGCCTATGTCATAGTGTTGCTTTTATTTCTTGGCAGTTTTGGGAAGTGATAAGCGAAGAACATGGGATCAACGCAACAGGCATTTACGAAGGAGACAGCAACATCCAACTGGAGAGGCTCAACGTCTACTTCAACGAGGCGCACGGTCTGTTATTAACTTGAGTTGCTTTTTCCAACTTGATCAATTTCAACATTTTTATTTATGTTTCAGCTGTTTACATATAAACGTTATTAAAATTTATAGAATTTAAAAAAAACTAAAATTTAAACTCCAACTGTGTTTGCAGGTGGTAAATATGTCCCCAGGGCCCTACTTGTGGACCTGGAGCCTGGCACCATGGACAGCGTAAGAGGAAGCCGCATTGGGGCCCTTTTTAGACCAGACAACTTCATCCATGGTGAGATAATCAATAATATCCAAACTCTTAAACTACGAAACTTTTGGTCTCACATTTCTGTGCTTTTGATTTTCATGGCTGTTTTGAGAATGGAGGTCATATGCATTTTACATTACTATAAACTACATACTGTGCTTTGGATTTAGAAACCTATTGAATAAATTTGTACAATGTAAATGTTATATTATCTTTATTATATTAGCCTTACAGTGAGAAAAAAATACAGTTTCCATCCTGAGGGCAAAGGTTTTGCAAACATAATTCAAAGGCACTGCAAATGTTTCATTAATCTGGGAAAAGGGAAAATTTGAATTTGAACATGTACATTTTTAAGCTGCTTTTTTCCCTCTTTTGCTTTTTTTTCTAACTGTATCTATGTGACTAGTGTTGTGATTTGGCTTTATTTAAAAAAAACAAACGAAAAAAAACTAAATTTGACTTATTGAAATTCAGAAAGTAAAACAGGTAAAACTGATAAAAATGTAACCAAAATTGCAGTGGTAAGTATTTAACCAATGATAAGTGGAAACATTTACTGCTCCAGAACTGAGAAGTGTCACAGTTTCTTTTCTTTTTTAATTGTGATGCATGTTATTATCATCCTTGACCTACATACATTTATTCTGGCGGTACAGGAAACTCAGGAGCTGGGAACAACTGGGCAAAAGGCCACTATACAGAGGGCGCAGAGCTGGTGGAGCAGGTGATCGACAGGGTGAGGCACGAGAGTGAAAGCTGCGACTGCCTGCAAGGATTCCAGCTGGTTCACTCACTCGGGGGTGGCACTGGTTCTGGCATGGGAACCCTCATTATCAACAAAATCCGCGAGGAGTACCCCGACCGCATCATGAACAGCTTCAGCGTCATGCCGTCGCCTAAGGTCTCTGACACAGTGGTGGAGCCCTACAACGCTACGCTGTCAGTCCACCAGCTCCTGGAGAACACAGACGAGACCTACTGCATTGACAACGAGGCCCTCTATGACATCTGCTTCCGCACGTTAAAACTGACCACGCCGACTTACGGGGACCTCAACCACTTGGTTTCCATGACCATGAGCGGGGTCACGACTTCTCTGAGATTCCCCGGACAGCTCAACGCCGACTTGAGAAAGCTCGCCGTCAACATGGTGCCCTTCCCTCGCCTTCACTTCTTCATGCCAGGCTTCGCCCCTCTGACGCCACGTGGCAGCCAACAGTACAGAGCCCTCACTGTGCCCGAGCTCACCCAGCAGATGTTTGACGCCCGCAACATGATGACAGCGTGCGACCCGAGGCGAGGTCGCTACCTCACGGTCGCCGGCGTCTTCCGTGGTAGGATGTCCACCAAAGAAGTGGACGAACAAATGCTTGCCATCCAGCAGAAAAACAGCAACTACTTTGTGGATTGGATCCCCCATAACGTGAAGGTCGCCGTGTGTGACATCCCACCTCGAGGCCTCCGAATGGCCTCCACGTTCATTGGAAACAACACGGCCATTCAGGAAGTGTTTCGAAGAGTGGGCGAGCAGTTCGCCATGATGTTCAGACGGAAGGCGTTTCTCCACTGGTATACGGGGGAAGGTATGGATGAATTGGAGTTTACAGAGGCAGAGAACAACCTCAACGATCTGGTCTCAGAGTACCAGCAGTACCAGGATGCCACTGCTGATCTCGATTGGGAACCAGAAGAGGAAGAAGAGGAGGGACCCTCACCATCAGCAACAAGAAAGGCACAGTCTAGGGTGGAGGTTAAGTTGGAAACAGTGACTGAAATGAGCAAAGAAGCCATAGATGAGTAGAAGGTACAAAGAATGTTGGATTATTAGTATTAAAAGGAACTCTTTCTCTGTAGTTTGTAGCTTTATGTGATAAAAGGTGCTGCGACATATTTGCGATAATAATATTGATTGTCTACTTTGTATACTTCAAATGATTTGTGTGCTTGAATGTGCGCTTTCTATTTTACATGTATATATGAAAACTAATTTTTTGGCAGCAATATATATCCATCAACTTTAAACATAAAAATGTCACCTTTACACTGCTTGACCAGTATTGTTTGCATTTTGTATATAAGTTGTGACAGAAATTAAAAACAGTAAAACAAAAGTGATATTTTGTTCCAACAATTAAAAAGAAAAAACAACGTTATTACTTTTAATTAAAGTGACACAATTTGAAGCTAAACTGGACCAAACTCGGCTGTAGTGATGGATGTTCCTCTGACAGCACACTGACACTGATACCGGCTGAGGCCGTCACACAGTTTCCTCCCACATTCACGAGCCTGGGGCATAGAGATTACTCATAACTCGGCCAAACTAGCTGCACTCTGAGATAAGCACACATGCTGCCGAGATGTCCAAGTTCAACTGCAATAAAGCCACACTGCACTGGGATTAAAGAGAAGCCTGTAAATCACATGGGGGTATAGGTTATGGTGACAAGTGCAGTATTGCCCCACAGAGGACAAATTCTACAATGTAGCAACATAGCTAGGAAGAAAAAACGGCTGTCATGTTTACCAAAAAGCAAGTGGGGTTAATATCACTAAAAAAGAAAAATACTGACTAAAGAGAGTTACTAATTCTCCTTCTCAATAATTTGAGTATTCAGTAATATCTCAAAAGGTATGTAAATATATATATATAAAAAAAACGCCTTATTTCACATGATCCTGTCCAGCAGCATTAATGTTTATCGCAATTTTATTGAATGATTATGTAATTAACCAGAAGATATCAGACTCGGCTTTAAAAAAATTACTCGGAACTGTCTTGCACTGGAAGAGATAAGGACACCAGCCTTTACTTGACACAGCACTAACAGTACTAGCAGTCCCCAAACTCGTCCAGCAGCTCGTCTTCCCATCGACAAGGACAGCTATTTACCCCAAGGTTGTTACTCTGAGCCAGAACTGGGTGTCACAAAACACTTTAGAAGAAAACTTTTAAAGAAGGAAAACTTGACTGAAACATAACTGCTCAAAACAAATTAAAAGAAAAGAAAAACTAGAAAATATTTCAAAGATCTGCCAACAATTTTTTTATTTTTTTTTTGGGGGGGGGGGGGAAAATTTTTTTTTAAAAAAAAAAAC
>VUQR01024372.1:22582-33936 GCA_015108515.1 Hemichromis elongatus
TTTTTTACAATTAACACAGGATTATTGTCAATATACTCTACTGCTGTAATTCATGGTCTGTCCATGATCTCACAATTTGCATGTTCCCCTCTCCAGATCACATTTACAAACATGGTATCTGTGGATGAGAAGTTAACATATAAACCGCACCCTGAAGATCCAGAGAAGTACGTTTTAACACTGTCACACTGATCTTACCATGTTTTATAAACATACTGAGCCTGAAGTGTCAGATTGTTCAAGGCTTTCTTTTGAAACTGTGATATCATGATTTTTTTTTTTTTTCTTTAGAACGATATTGACCCAGGAGGCTATCATCTCTGTGAAAGGGGTCAGTCTCAGCAGCTACCTGGAGGGAGTTATGGCCAGCACCATCTCTAATAATGCAGGAAAGGTAAGAGGTTCCTTTGAACTGTACTGAGATTGGTCAGTTTTCAAGTTTCAAATAGTTTTGCATGTGACTAGTGTTGGTTAAATAACTAAAACCAAGCTATATACATACATATACATATAGGCAGAAGTGTTTATAGCAGGGGTGGCCAACTCCTCTATTTGATTCAGGTGTGTTGACCCAGGGTGAGATCTAAAACCCTGCAGGACACCGGCCCTCGAGGCCACCTGGTTTATAGCCATTGCGAATCACAAGAAATCATCGGGACTTCTTTAAGTTTCCTTGAAGACATGTCATCTCCCATCTGAGAAGCTTCTTCAGTTCTAAGAGCAACTGATGGAGAGTCTCAGGCTACGTCCACACTAATGCGTTTTCTTTGAAAATGTCCACACTGAGACGCAGTTTATGGTCAGGGAAAACAGAGTGTTTTGGAAACGCTTTCCAAAACGCATACATTTGGAGACGGAGCATTTGGGCACAGTGTGGACGGCCAAAACGGAGACTTTAAAAACTATGACGTATGTTAGTCATGTGATGCAGTCATGTGACCACTTCAAGCAAGATGGTCAGACGGCATCGTACAGCAGTTGTTTTGTTTGCTCAAAGTTTTTAGTGGCCGTATTAAAGATTAAGCAACTCCACCTCATTATTATTCCATTTGAAACATTCGGTGCTTTGTCTCGCCATTACTCTGCCCGTTTTAAAGAGCCAGAAAGTAAATAAACAACAGATGGAAATGATGCAGGTTGAAACACATTCGTTTCGCGCATGCGTGGTACTTGAACGTGAGTGTTTAGCACCGTTTTAATGTGGACGTGCAACTGTGTGAAAACGAATCAAAACGATAGTGTGGATGTGGCCTTAATCACACAAGCCAAGGTGTGAAAATGGGACTGGGTCACAATCAGCCAAGGTTTCAGGTGTACCCATTGTGAAAGCTAGCCCCACCCTATCATGGGATTTACTGAGATCAAATGGGCCAGGATGTGAGTGGGCGTTAAGCCGTCTAGGAAGGGATCTCAAAACTGGATTATAGCTGGCGGACAGTTGGTGTCGTAAGCCACCGCCTCTGTTCAAAGATCATTGTTCACAGTGGACAGAGATGACTTCTTCCTTCCTCTTTTAAACCATCTGTCTTCTCTCTCCAAAATGTGAACATTAGCATCCTAAAAAGGGTGACACCCGAGTCTTGTGCAGACTTTCTTTCCAAGCTCCTTAGACTACAATGACCTGGATGACTGAAACCTTCACAGACAAAAGAAGGGAGATGATAACTGTTACGACACGGCAGTCACAGCGACATTGTGGAGTTTAACTTGTACATCCAAAAGTTCTCGTGTGGAAAAAATCTTTAAAAACTATGAGATGACTAGTCAACGGGTCAAATTTTTCTCCTGACCAGTCGCTGCATGAAGTGGCTTTACGTGTTTCAGGCAGGCTGTCCCCTCTGTTCTTGTATTCTGCTTGATGCAACTTATTTTCCTGCGGACTAACGTTTCACTTTGTTCTCAAACAGGGCCGTGAAGCCGTGGAGTGGGTTATCAGGCGACTGAATACAGAAATCGAAGAGCTGGCAGCCACGGCACGCGGTACCATACGCACTCCGATGGCTGCTGCAGTCACAGAGAAATGACACCCAACTCTGGTGTTCAGCTGAGTCTCAGATTGGACTGCACAACACTACAGCCAGCCTCCTTCTGTGATGCTCTGGTCCTGTTTGGTGCTTTGGGGATTTTTGTATTATTTAAGGGTACAATTTGGGCATGTTGTTCTTTTACCAGCTATATTCTACACCGGAGACTGCTGCATAAAGGAGCTCTGAGTGTTTTCAGGCGATGCTGCCTGGCGGGACTGCTTTGATAGGGTGCTGAAAAGTCCGTGGCTCACTCAGGGACATTTAAACACTACCGCCATTTGTGTGTTTGAAATAAGGTGCGATGTGGATGGACTGGAAACACATGAAATGTGCCAATGCAGATGCTGCCTTTTGTCTTTACGAATACCTTCTCCAGGTGTGTTTTCATCTGGCAGAAATGTGTCAGAATGCCAGCACATCGTCTCTGGTCTGAGCTCTGCATTTACAGCAGAAGAGTCAGAAAGAAGAACGGTTCGTGGTCAGACGTATAAGAGTGACTCTAACTAATGCATACACTGGAAAAATAATGGCTGTGCCATCGAGGCGGCAGGTCAAGAGCACTGGATGTCACAAATGCATGCAAGCAGGTCAGATGAAACGGTGTGGGTTATCCACAGTGACCACAGTCAGGATTATTTGTGTAAGAGAGCCACCTCAACAGTGTTTTCCTTTGGGACCTCAGTTACAACAACACACTGTACTAGGTATGATGATAATAATAATAATAATAATAATGTATGAATGCAAGCCTGATACTAAACTGTACTGATGTAATGTAATAACTTATGTTATTGAGATATTTACGTGAAATGAAGGGATCAAAGTACTTGCCATATTTATACTTTTAAAAATGTATCGTAGACTTTCTCAAATGCTGCTTTAATGTAACATAAACATGAATGTGTTTACTGTGTAGAAACAAGGGTCAGACTTCTTTTTACATACTAAACCTGAGGTTGTTTCAACTGAAATAGTTTTATCAGCACATGCGTAATCCTGTATTAGTGATCGCTGAGTGCAGAGGCCGAAAGCTTCACACTTATTACCACTAAAAGCTGCCGCATGTTCTGAGTTACAGTGGATACTCTGTGTTTGAGATGGTCTCATAGTGGGAATCCGTGTGGCGATGGTAAACGCACAACTTTCTGTATATAACATATTTATAAATGGTTGTTTTTTACCTATGCCAGGAATATTTATTTAAAAAAAAAAACTATTTGGAAAGTAAACTAAGAGTTTAATTGATTTTTTTTTCCTCATAATTTGTTTTCCGAATGGGTTGTGTAAAAATATTCTCACCAAATGCAGAATGTATCAATAAAATATTTGAACCCGTTTTATTTAAGAGCTTTTGTCAGATATTCTTTGTTTTTCAGCCTTTATAAATGTGAAGACACATTTGCTGCTGTTGATTGTACCAAAATAACCTGACCTGATGGTCTTCGATATTCTTTGTCTTCGGTTTCAGTCATGAGACCATCACTTATTTTATGCATCTGAACTGTCAGCCGGAGGCAATGGTTGTATTTTTTTTTTATTTTTTTTTAACACGGAGGGAGTTACCGGACATAAACGAGAAGTGCTGCACATTTGACAGGAGGCTTGAAGTTCTGACTCCATCGTGCAGGCGCCACATGCTGCCACATAGTGGACAAATGCCACAGTTACAATTTCTGGGAAAAGTGGAGGAAATTAAATGTTGCTAATTAAAAAGAATTATTTAAAATATTTTTGTAAGAGGAATTAATTCCAATATAATATATTTTGAGTGAGATATTTATACAGGATTATTGCAGTTATAAAAAATACCAGTGAACCAGTGTATGAGCACCTGTGTTACATATCTGGTATGTAAAAGTACACAATAAAAAAGCGAATACCGTTGAAAGGAGCATTGACCTTATGGTAAAGGCCCGTTCTCAAACTTAGCTGAGGTCTCAGGTGTTGAAATTCTCAAACATTATTTGGGCTTCCCTTGGCTATGGATCACATCACATGTGGGTTCATGGACCCCAGTTTGAGAAATACTGTTCTAAAGTAAAGTTTTACACCAGGGGTCCCTGATCCCAGTCCTCGAGGGCCGGTGTCCGTGCAGGTTTTAGATGTGTCCTTGATCCATCACAGCTGATTTAAATGGATAAATGTCTTGAAGTTATCCAGAGGCCTGGTAATGAACTAATCATATGATTCAGGTGTTTTGATCCAGGGTGAGAGCTAAAACCTGCAGGGACACCGGCCCTTGAGAACTGGGATTGGGGACCCCTGTTTTACACCATCATACACATAATTTTCTACCAAACCAGAAACTTATTCAAGTTAGTGAAATTGTGTTTAAATAATTAATTACTGTTTTATTCATTTTTAAAAACATTTTTTTAGCATGGTGCAATTTTTTTTGATAGATTTTTAAATATTATTTTTAGTATACATTGTTTTCTTGTAATTGTTCTCCTCTTATAAGTCATTACTTTTTATTCTAATTAGGCATGTAAATACATATATAGCATTTAAAAAGCTCTTCGGTTAAATTTGGAGTAAACAAAGATAGTTTATTCTCAGTGTTGTCCTTACAAAAGGTGATGCACATCAAAAATGCCATCAGCACTGCAGGTGCATGGTGCACTTTGGTGTCACTTTGGCTTGCAGCCCTGGTTACTGCAATAAATCACATTTTATTTGGCTGACCTAACCCCACACCCATCACAATCTGCATGTCCCTGCTCTCTTATTTTCAGATACTTCCAAGAACACAATGAGATTTCTTTCAATACATTTTCTGACCAGTTAGCTGCTAATGGTTATATATAGTTAATGGTAACTGAAGTGCAACGCTGACATTTAACAATGTAAGCTGCAGTTGCACAACTAGTTGCATGAAGAAAATAAAATTCTTATTATCTCTTTGAAAAAAGAGAAAATGTCCTTATTGTCTATGTCTGAGTCATTGCACTTTTCAATAAAACACCACAAATGTGAAATAAGTTCTTTTTTTAATCCACACAAATCCCAACAGTATCCTATGATTGTTCTGAATCTCCCGGAAGCCTGTTTTGCTAGATATATCAGATATATCTGACTGTAGTGATAAAACAGGATTTATCACCACGTAATTAGATTATTACCCACCAAGAGATGCCCAAAGATATCTTGCATAAGGAAATTATTTTCCTTAATTAATGTTTATTTCTCCATGGATATAGTTTCTCTTATAATAATAATACACATCTTTGCAAAGGTTTGAAGACCATGTAATTAAAAAAATTCCACGTAGTTTTTTAATAAATTATTTGCTGTTCGGTTATTTAAGCCCTTAGTTTGTGTATTAATTATCTGTGAGGGTGTCAGAAGTTCATTTTCTTACATTTTCCAGCCAAAGTTCGAAATTGATCAAAAACGAAAAGAAACGTGAAATAAATAAAATACTTTATACATAGTTTACAGTAATTTAGACAACACAAAAAATAAAAGAGGGATCTAAACTCGCTTCATAATTTACTGTTGATTATGTAAACTGCATGCATTTATCCCTTATGTGTTGTTGATTTACCTTTTTTTTTTTTTAAAAAAAAGAAAGAAAATCGTTCAATAATAATAAAGACAAATGCGTTTTATAATTTCTGATCTACTACGAAATCAAAAATAATACATTTAAATAGATCTAAAAAGCAATCTTATTGATAATAATAAAAAGAAAGGAAATAATGCGAAACTATGAAGAACTCTTGTTTTTCTGAGTTTATATTTTATACTGACAGTATCTCTGGACTGCCCCCTACTGGTTTGGAAGATTCGCTTCGACGTCATTACGTCACGCTCCGCCGGCCGCCGCGTGTAGCCTTAGCCAATGGAGAGTGAGTGCTGAGCATTTCCTCAGCCTATAGGAGCCTGGGTTGCATTTAAAGGTTTTAAACCGAGGGCGGTTTGAAAAACAGGTAGTGTTCAAAGAGTTAGCCGATCTCAGTCAGTGTCTCTACTGCTACAGCTTTGTGCTTTGATTTTATTTATTTATTTTTAGCACTCATGTAGTATTTTTTTTTAGAGAAAAAAAGTGATACTAAGGTAGACTGGTCGAAAAAGACTCGTCGTAATATCTCCGTGGATAGCCCTTATTTTTGTAGCAAGCCACAAACGCCAGTTGTGGTCTATTGGCCCACGTAGCTACTAGCTAGCCTATATTGGAGCTGTGTGTAAATTCTACAAAAAATATCGTTTTCTCGGGTCATTGCAATATTATATTTAGGTAAGTATCTTATACAGCTAGTTTGTGTAAAAAGTTGATGTGGAACGTGGTGTTTTGGTGTGGATGCCAAGTTAACTTTACCTGTTAGGCAACAACGTGACGATGATGACTACTCTTAATCCTCCTGACAGATGTAAAGTTCATATACATTTAACAGTTATCGTAGAGATGAATACAAGAGCTTCTTTATCTAAATAGGATTATTGTGTTTGGATTTTTTATCTATAAGAAATTTAACAGACTACAGAAATAAACCATGTTTTTCTTCATTCCTATCACTTTTTTTTAACCCTTTCTTTGATTAAAACCTGTCTCTGTTTCCTTCTTCATTAGATTATGGACTCTACTGCTATGCACAAGATGCAAAAAGGCACGAAACCTCAAAGGCCTGAAATTAAGGTAACTTATCATAAACCCGGAGCTGATTTAGCTAAATGTGCTTTTGTTGTTTCTTTTTATTTATATAGAGATATAGATATATATCTATATCTCCTTAAATACTGTGTGTGGCGATAGATTTGCGCTTCTAGGCACACCCGTGTCTGGACACTTCTATATGACTTATTCAAAACATCTAGTGTGTATAGAGACTTGGCATATCCCTCCCCTAAAATTGAGCTAATAGAGAATTAACCCACAAACTTGGATAGGTGAAAATGAACATGGTCAAAACTAAGCACTTGAATGTTATCATAGGAGTACTGATCCACTGATCCCATCTATGGGATTAGATCAGTTGAACTTTGTATTTTGGTGTAAAAGATGAATGTTGTTGTTAAAACTTGCTTTATTCAGATTAGGATACTCACAAAGGTAAACCCATTTCAAAAGTTTTGGCGTTAATCGTGCCTTCTTTTCATCTTTACTTGAGTGCTGCAGCAGCCTTTCTCCAGGTCACATTCTATCACTCTTCCCCTGACTGCAACTGGTCCAAAATCCTGCAGCTTGACTTTTAATTAGCATGGCCATGATAGACCACATATATCATTTTTAGAGCATTGCATGCGTTAGCACCTTCTTGCCTCTATTTTACTTTGCATACTTCTATTAGATTACTGAGATTTGCTTAGCAGGTTCTCCTAGATTAAACAGAGGTGATCAGGTTTTTGCTTAAATTGGGGAACAAACTGCATCTGCAGACCTGGACCTCTCCAGCATAACACATTTACACTGCAAAGCGCATTGTTAATCCTGTTAATATGAGCAGAATTGGTGAATTTAAATTGGACTTGGTGTGACCGTATGGTTGTCTCTGTTAGCCATGTGACACACCAGCGACTTGTCCAGGATGTGCTCAGTGAGGGACTGAATTGAATAGATGGTTAAGAAAATTAAGACATGAAATTAATTTCAAATTAAAATTATTTATTGTACTTAAAAAATTTTTTATTTTTATCTTGTTTACTTGCAGTCAACCAGTGATGGGCCCAAGCGGATTCCCATATTGCAGCAGTCACAGCCCATTCAGAAGCCTGTAGTCACACCAACTCCACATCAGCGGGTTCTAGGTGTATCAAATGGACCTCAGCGCGTTCAGAGGCCTGTGAGCCACCAGAAACCAGTGTCGAACCTCCCCGTTACTGTCAAGTCCGCACACCCTGCTGATCAGAATGTGAACCCTGCTACTCAGAATGTAAATGGAGCAACACAGCTCAAACCCAGACCCCAGCAAAACCAGCTGAAGACACAAGCTACTAAACCAAACCTGGCCAAACCTCTGACGGAACCACAAAAGCCAGCGAAGCCACAGGGTAAGTGTAACACTAAATGGAGAAAGCAGTGGGCACTTGTGTCTGTGTTTTGGGTGCTGAAGCGTATCCTCCTCTTTCTTTGTCCAGACAAACCTGCCAAGAACGATCGTGCACAAACGTCTGCATCCAAGTACGTTTAAGACTGATTCCTCATCTCATCCATATACTTTTATGACAGATTACAGTTTATGTTGCTCTTGCTATAACTGTGTGCTGTTCTGCTCACACAGGACACGATGGAGTCTGGAAAATTTTGACATCGGTCGTCCTTTGGGAAAAGGGAAGTTTGGGAATGTCTACCTGGCAAGGGAGCGACAAACTAAGTTCATCCTGGCCCTGAAGGTGCTCTTCAAAAAGCAGCTTGAGAAGGCCGGGGTGGAGCACCAGCTGAGGAGAGAAGTGGAGATCCAGTCTCACCTCAGGTAACATCTCTCAAATCATATCTAATTGTAATTAACTGAGAGATGGTCTTTCCCTTCTGAAAAGGCTACATCCAGATGAACAGATTCAACCTTTTTACTTACTCACTTGCACCAGACTACAGTTGTGTACAGCGTTGTTGGCCGCTGTTGTTTTGTTTGTTTTCCCCAAAATCAAATCTGACAAGAAATTTCTGCTTTTACAAATTCTGCCAAAATTGCGAAAATCAAATGTTTATTCATAGTTTTCTTGTTTTTGATCTACTGCAGATATTTTTCATGTTTGCAGTAGATCACACGCTAAAACGACCGCTTGTGCTCTGTGCACGCTTTTACGCATGAATTCAGTGGAAATGAATAGAATTGAATCGAGACCTTGTGAATCAGAATTAAATCAGTTAGTGACAATACCCAGTCCTAGTCTCGAGTTTCATATAAATGGTATAAAACTTAGTCATAGATCATAGGTCAGGAAAATTGAGCAGATGTAGAAGTACCTAAAAACCCTGCAGTCCTGACGGCCAGCAGAAGGTGATGGCTGAATGAATGGGTCCACTGCTTTAATTTGGCTCATCACGTTGGAACAGACACACATGAAAGTGTGTAAATGTGATTCGTGTTCTGTTTGGCTGCGTTGGTGTGCTCCTGCAGCAAGGCTCATCGTGTTAGTACGATGATAAATATCTTTTTGTTTATTTTATTTTTTTTAACATGTGGACATCCGACTCCTCTTCATGTCACTGTCTGACAAATGTTCAGATGCTGTGGGGTTCATGTTTATCCAACTTTTAACACTGTAGATCAGTCAGGTTTAAAACCTTTTCCCTCAGAGTGATTGGACTTTGCTTCAGATATTGAGAACCTCACAGGCACGCTATGGTTTCTGAATCCGACTAAATCTGATCATCAGACGGCGAGTTTGAGACACTCTGTGCACTTCCATATGCGTTGGACGTTTTTGATTGATCACATGGACTCATTGGCAGAAAAATGGCACTACAGTGTGCCAACTACACATTCCCTTCAGTAAAATTACCCTTTACCATAGAAATGAATAGCAGTTTAGTTTGGGGAGTCTATGCTTATTGGCAAAGATTGTTGTCAAAATTTCTAATGGTCCTGGTTGTCCTACAGGCATCCGAACATCCTGCGACTCTATGGCTACTTCCATGATGCCTCTCGTGTGTACCTTATCCTAGAGTTTGCGCCCAGGGGAGAGCTGTACAGCGAGCTGCAGCGCTGTGGACATTTTCCTGAGGACAGAAGCGCCACGGTAAGATTGCAGAGTTGAGACCTTTTTGTCAGAGAATCCACAAATAAAAGGATGTTTAATGTTCACTGAAACCATCTCTTCTGTGATGCATGTTGTATGCTTAATACTTGTGTGCTTAATGTGTTGTTCTAGTACATCATGGAGTTAGCAGATGCCCTCAACTATTGCCACACCAAAAAGGTGATCCACAGGGACATCAAACCGGAGAACCTGTTACTGGGGGCCGATGGAGAGCTCAAGATCGCCGATTTCGGCTGGTCTGTTCACACCCCGTCCTCCAGGTATATTCATGCAACTTTTGGTTTTCAATCACGTTGAAGGTGAAACTACGGAAATCATTTTATCTTCACTAGTAGATTATATCATTAAAGAGAAAAACATATAAAAATTTTCTTCAGGAGGTCCACTCTGTGTGGGACACTTGACTACTTGCCTCCAGAGATGATTGAGGGGAAAACTCATGACGAGAAAGTGGACCTGTGGAGTCTCGGGGTCCTTTGCTACGAGTTCCTGGTTGGAAAACCTCCCTTCGAAGCAAAAACCCACGAGGAGACCTACCGCAGGATTTCAAGGGTATGACACCACCACTAGTGGTGGGTTTTGATTATCGATCTATCGATTAAAATCGATTCTAGCTTAAAAAACGTGATATCGATTCGTTAAAATCCCGAATCAATTTTTAAATATAAATGTATTTTGCCTGAAACGCCAGCATCTCAGGTTAAACCTAACAACATTTTAACAACCACCAAACGTTTAAAACAGTAAATGAGAGCAGGAACACGGATTCTGCACAACAACATTAACTCAAAGCGCCGACCCCACGCATCAGAATCAGGGAGATCGGCTTTCTCACCAGACGGCACGGACACGGTCGGGACTGAAAGCCGACAGCTCACGCGTTCTGATCCGTCGGCGCGCTTTGTGTTTACGTCCTTTTTGCGCTCGATTCTGAAGCTGTAGGTCTGATCTTTCTCCAAACAATGTTGACTGAACCAGCAGCAAAAGAAGATCCAACTTACGCTTCACATAAACATCGTCATGAGTTCCCTCTGACTTTTGCTGCTTTGCTTCCACCACGATAAAAATCACACTTCAGGCACAGCGCCCTCTGTCTGTGTGTGCTTCAACAACAGCTTCCAATCTACAAATCTCTGCTTTCTGCATTATTCGTTTGCTTATTACGCACAAGTCTATCGTTGTTTACGGCACTGTCGACCGCGTTTTTTTTCTCCTTTTACTTACTTCCGAAAAGAGAGCCTCATTTCTGTTGTTCAATAGGCGACTGAAAGAGTGTAAACTTTTTAAAATTATGCAAAATTGAAAAACACTCAGCTGTGTCTCTAATAAAACCTCTGTAACTTTGCTCTGCTTCACTTCAGCAGCATCAGGTCATGTTCATATGTTGACTAATGGTTTGCTTTCGTTTTTAATCTACTGCAGAATATTTTTAAGGTTCTCTGCTATAGATCCGGGCCAGGAAAGTCGCCTTCATGTTTTTCTGTGTTTTATCCTCAGTTACTTTTACACAAAGGCATCTGCTGTGATGCTCACATAAAGTCTAAGAAGTGTCAGCTTTCTTTTTATAGATATAAAAATATGGAAATGTACTGATATGTGATCAGAATTATAATAATAATACAA
>VUQR01024372.1:45889-56014 GCA_015108515.1 Hemichromis elongatus
TATTATGGGCTCCCGTGAGACTTCCACATAGATGGGTTTGTATTATCTGCTAGCTATCTATCTATCTATCTATCTATCTATCTATCTATCTATCTATCTATCTATCTATCTATCTATCTATCTATCTACAATATAAACTGAAAGCATAGGTGAGTGTACTCCTTCTCCTCCTGCTTGTGTATTTGATATAAAACGCTCCCTAGACGCCGTTTTGCTGTTAACCCACGGTGACTCCGCTCTCTCCATCACCCTCTGACGTTCCCTTTGCCAGCTCGGCTCGGGTTCACTCTCCTGCTGCGACACATTAACATTGTAATTGCCTTTTTTGAGCACAATAAACGGAGCCAGTCCGCGGGGACCTGCACGGCCCGGGGCTGGCACAAAGCTATACCATCGATTTTTCACACACTGCCAGCATTAAAAAAATAAAAAAAAAATAAAAAATAAAAAATCTAGCCACAGTCATGACCTGGCCATGCGTGTTTTTCTCTCAGCTCAAATGAGAGTTTATCTGACACTTGAGCTCATGTATTTTGCCCTCAGGTAAAATACATGAGTAGTCTATTAACAGAGCTAATTATTATTTTTAAATGCTCCATTAATCAGTTAAAAACGATTCTAGCTGTTCATTCCCATTTTTGTCAGACATAATGTGAGTATGAAAGTAAAGGGCACAGCAAGAAGCATCAATATCTATCTCTACTGGATCCTCCAACAGAGTAAGAACTCCTATTTGTGTGTGTTTGTTGTCTAACTGTGTGTGTGTGTGTGTGTGTGTGTGTGTGGTCTTATCACCCAGAGTCAAGTCAATAAAGGAGCAGACCTCAATGGCTGCTTAACAGATGTGTAACAGTTTTGTTCTCATTAAAGTTTTATGTCGTGAAAGCAGTGACATGTTGTCGCTCTCGCAGGGATTCCCACGCTTGAATCAGGCTGCACTTTCACTGAGAGAGCTGCAAGGCTCACACGGTGTTTCATACTGAAGTATAACACACACCCTGAGTGAGAGCCTGATAAGCTCTGTGCATGTCAAGCTTTCAGTTCACCTTTTAAAGTATGGATTTATCATATTTACTATGTACATGGCTTCATGTAGTCACCTTATCGAAAGATAGGGTATCTGGTTTAAGAATCGCACCTTGTGATGTCAGAGATGGGATCTGGTGGCTTGGAGGGACATAGCTGGTGGGCACTTGTCTTACTAGAGAGACGATTCACTCACAATCAATAGTATTTCTAAATGATGATTTTTTTTTTATCCCATGGTCTCTGTTTATATTAAAAAAAGTGGTCACTAAATAGTTTGATGAGTATAAAGTATGTGAATTATATCACCAGCTCAACCAGATCTCAGATCTCTACACATTTATTGCTGAGCGTATTAGTCGCCTCAACCATCATCATCAATAGACCAAATGAGGGAACATCTGTAATAATATTGGTGTTCACTTCTTCCCTGGATTTGCAGAAGCTTAAATAATTAAAGCTGTTCCGGTGGTTTACTAAGACACCTTTATGTTGGCTTTTCATCAAAACTGTCACATGTATATATCTGCATATTACATATAAGCTATAGCATGGCTAGCTTAGCATACATAGTCTAAATGGCCATTCAGCCCTCTAAACCTTTTTGCTTAATTAGTCTAAACCAATATTAGCATATATCACTGAGTTTTCTCCTGAAAGCCTCATCTTTGAAAGCTGTTAGCATCTCCCTCTGTATAATGTAAGAGTCTCTAAGGCGTCACTGAAATGGCGGGAAAGGGCGACAGTCTTGCTATCAGCTGTGAAGTCACTTCTGACAGCATAGCTTGCAGACTAGTTTTAAACTGGGAGTAAATTAACAGAAAGTTAGCTCATAGGTTCCCAGATTGAGTATACATAAGAAGCTTTTGATAGTTTCTCTGTTGTCAAAATGTATGCTAAACTAAGCTAAGATATGCTAACTAGAGATTCACATAGAAATCATCACCAATTAAAGGTCACTTGTTTAACTGTGGGCACAGAAATAATGAGAGTACTTTTTATATTTCTGTTTCTTTATCAAAATATGTTACACACAAAAAAGCAAAAAATAAGAGTTTGTATAGCATGTATAAGTCTGTATATCCATAAGCAAAAACAGTTAAAAATCACCGACAATATTTTATCATAAAATTATTTACATTTACTAACTTCTATGTTTGTTTGTTTTTTTCTTTTTTGTAAATTAGCGGCGATGCTTTGTTTATTCTAATGCATCCCAGTGTTTTTATTAGCGTAACCCCTCCATTTCCTCTCCCCATCCACTCTGAATGATTCATTGAAATGCACATCTTGTTTGCAATTGACTACATTCACAACCTGCTGAAAGCTTTTTGTTCAGTCCCTGTGATGTCGGCAGGCCTTCAAACAGCTTTGATTTAATTGAAACTCACTGTGCTCGTGGAGAGTGCTTGCAGTCTAATAGAGGCAACCGCTGGCCATGTTGCATACAGGTTTAGGACCAAAAACCATGTGTGCTTTTGAAAATGGGTTTTTCCCCTCCGTGTCCTCCCCTCCCCCAGCAGTCGAACCGTGCAGCCACTCTGGGCTGTCATTAACTGCTATTGTCAGCAGCACAATCAAGAGCAAAAAAAAAAAAAAAAATACTCCAGCACTTATCATGAGCTCAGCCACAAGAGCCACGCAGACCCAGAAACACACAAAAATACACAACACGCAGCAGGAGAATGGGGTGTTACTATTGATTTCTGCGCTGATGTGCGAGACGTCGCACAAATACTGAGGCCGGGTTTCAAAAGGTGTTTTGTCTTTCGAGAGCTATAATCGTTCTGTGACACCAGGCCAATGACTGTTCTATGTTTAGACTGTAGGTCAGTAAAGCTGTGGACTGCTTCAATCTTCAGTCCGATCTCAGCCACTTTCACCGTCTTATGAAGATAAGTGGCAACTCACTCATGAAATATTTTGGCAAAAACAATCGCAAATCTAAGAAAGCCCCAAATAGCCCAGAAAATTTAGCTCTAAATTTAGTTTTTTACCCTTGGCCCTGTATGATGTCAGTGAGAGCAGATATGCCTAATATGGCCATCTGTGGATGGGAGCACAGGAGCCCCACCCCTCTGAAATTGAAACCTTCTGTTTGCAAAGGACAGCCAATGAGGAGAAAGTTGGTTTAAGAGGAAGTGGAGCTAAAGCATCTCGTTTCAAACAGAGGAAAAATTTCGGTCCTGCAGATGATGAATAAGGTTTTTTTGAATTGTGAATTATGCTAAGCTACACAAGTAGAGTCTAGTAGAAATGAACCTTTTTGGTATGTTAAAATATGCACTGATCTCCAGTTGGTGCTAGCCTTTAACAATCCAGTAACATTTGCAAAAAAGTACAGTGCACAACTGTCTAATCTAACACTTGTTTAGTGTTTCTTGGGATTTTCTGTCAGTAAGCACCTTAAATATATAAAACCAAAGATTTTTTTTTTATTCAAACGTAATAATCCAGCCATTTGGTTTCGTACAATCTATCTCTGAGTCCTTAAAACTGGCTTCAAATCAAAGTTCTCTGAGTAATAAAAAGAAATAGCTGTGACTAAGCAGGAATCAAAGATGAATAAAAATATCTTTATCTGATTCATTAACAGATAAAAACTCAGATAACATGCTCTTCATGACTGTTTGGGTGTCATTCGATCAGATTTTTAATGTGACAGTGACCAAACCAGTCAAGGCAGTGCAAAAAAAATGTGAATAATTTCGTTTATTGATTTAAACATCATTTAATGTAAGCTGCTGACTGTCCCATCAAAAGACTGTAAAAACTCCTCGAGTCACACAAGTGTGTTTCTGTTATTCCCTCGAGTCCATCTTTCATTCACCTTCATCGACATGCTGGGGTTAATCTCTCCAGTTGCTTTCTGCCTCGCTTGTTCTATAGTGAGCTGCATCCCTGAAGGCGACTGCAGTAACACATCTCATACAAACCTGTCAATAAGCTCAACTTCTTCGACCCCGCTCCGCGCTGACCCTCAGGCTCCCTCGTCCTGTGTCTCTACATTTTTCCGCCGATTGCTTTTTGATCTCCCTCTTGTCCTGTTTGAGCAGAACATAAAGGAACACATGCACGACTGCAGAGGGCAAATAGACACAGAACAAGCACACAATTTCACATATTATAGGCTTTTCAGTACCTTAGAAGGGTTCTCCAAAGGTTGAAAAACCCCTTTGTGAGATATAATGTAAACCTTTGTATATATAATATACAAATAACTTGATATATGTATGTAATACTATCTTTTCTCTTGGTTGGTTTATATTCCCAGACTCATTAATCTTTGTGTTTTGACAGCAACACAAATCAGGTCCCTCCAGCAGTCTCTCTCCCTGCCGTTGGACAGCTACTTCATGTTTTCATGTGAAGTTGACAGTTTGTTCACGTCTACCGATGTCACGGTCCCAGGTTTTTGTTGTGTACATTTGGAATCTAACCCCTTTAATGCCCAGTGTATTATATTTCATATATTTGAGTTTTTGAGATCTCTACATCATGAGTATGATTTTTCCCCCCACCTGAAAAACATAAATAAATTGCACAACACATTTTAAAGCAACAAATTATAGCAAATGTAAGCAAAGTTTGATACAAATTAAAAATAACGTATTCAAATAATATGTACATTTTTTTCAGTAAACACTCAATTTTCAAAGAAATTGAATTTTATGACGATTGCTTAATGGTTTAGGCTTTAAAGGGTTAATCCCTTTTAAATTAGTTGACATTGTTGTGTGTCTTTGTATATTTAGTTTCTCCAGCATTCTGGGTAACCCTGTCTTTGTTGTCATTTTTAATGTTCGCCTTCGTGTGGCAAGCGCTTGAAATGAAGAAAACTAGACTTCCTCTTGGTCCGTAAAGATATTTCAGCTCTCATACCAAAGGCCTCTCTGTTCTATTGAATTATATAGCACCCATTTACAACAATAGTCACCTTAACCTTAAGGTGACTATTGTTGTTGCTTTATATTGTAAGACACCCAAAAATCAAAGAGCCCTCGCTTAAGCACTTGTCAACAGCGGGAAGGAAAAACTCCCTTTTAACAGGAAGAAATGACCAGCAGAACCAGGCTCGGGGAGGGGCGCCCATCTGCTGTGAAACGGTGGGAGGAGGAAGACAGGACAAAATACACCCTCTGGAAAAGAGCCAGAGATTATTAATAAATAATTATATTTAAACACATAGTGAGTGAGTGAAAAGAAGTGATTGAAGAAGAAACACTCAATGTATCATGGGAAACCGCCAGCAGCCTAGACCTAGAGCAGGGTAACTAAGATAGGGTTCAGGGTCTAACTATTTCCCTTTTTCGTAGAAAGGAAAGTTTGTATCCCAAATCCAAACCCTCGAGCTGGTTCTACAGAAGAAGGGCCTGAAAGCTAAAGGCTCTGCCTCCCATTCTGCTTTTAAATGCCTTAAGAACTGCAAATAAACCAATTTCAGAGATAAGATGGGGTCTGATTACTCTAGATTTTCTGTGTGAGGAGTCCATTTAAGTCCAGCTTAGAAGTAATAAATGCATGAACTAGTTTTTCACCACCACTCTAAAATAGGATGTTTCTAAATTTAGAGATATTGCGTAAATGAATGAAGGCAGTCCTACATATTTGTTCATGTTCTCACTGAAGGACATATCCTGGATTCCAAGATGCTACTGAAGGCCAAGGTGATACCATCCAGATTAAACATCTAGTCTAAAAAATTTTTAAAACAGAGTAAAATAACCTCAATTGTATTTATAAGCAGAAAATTAGAGATCTAAAAACCAATGAAAAGTACCATATCCTGGAAAGTTATTGATCTACCCTGTAATTATGTAAGTTTTTATGGGTCACATGAGCCAAGGTGTAGGTTATCTCAGCTCATGTGACCCAAGAGGACAATGTCACTGGGGTTTATTTACCTGGGATTGTCCCTGAGATTTTAGAAGAAGCTTCTTCAACTTGATGTGAAATATGTTCAGGAAGTCCAGTTGCCTTTATTTTCATGACATCATACACAGACACTATTCACGTGGCAGGTTTTTGTCATCTGCTATTTCCTGTGTTGCTTTCAAGTGTAATGTTCTCATGTGTTTTGTTATTTTCTTACTTCCTGCTTTTCTTCTTTTTTCCCCTCATTTGTGATTTTTTGTCTCTCCCTCGTTAGTTTCACCTGTGTTTTATTGCTTCCACCTGTGTCTAATCCACAGTCACTCCATGGCTGTGTTATCCGTTTGTACTCCATGCTTTGTCCCACAGTTCCTCACATTTCCGGTGCTTACGTATTTGGTTTCTAGTTTTGCTTCAGTGACCTGAGAAATTTTTTTTTGTGGTTGTTTTCTATTTGCTTGTTGTTCATTTTCCGAACTCTATGTCTTGCTGTTTTTGGTCCCTATACAACTTCACGTATGACACACACTTTGTGCGGCCAAAATAGTTACTAAAAAAGCAGCAGACACTATCTGAGGTTACCACATGTTCAGTCGCAGGACTGGAAGTTGAATCATTTCCATTTGCATAATCACAATGTTAATTGACTCAATAGAAGGACCTGATGCTCCTACATTATTTAATCCTGCCTTTAACATTCCTATAAAATCAACATCTTGCCATTTATGCAGCAGCAGAATTCAGACTATCAGAATGCACCTCTCCCTAATTCAATCTTGAATGTAGCATATCATGGTTCCACCGTTTTTCACCCTCAGGTGGACGTGATACCATCTCGATCGTGCGCTTCTGTTTAGTTGAGATAAACAGCAAACAATATTAAACAGCTCCATATCTGCTCCTTACCCATTCTGTCTTCTCACACGATCCAGATATGAATCTCACTGCTGACTTATTGCATTTCAATCTCACGGCTCTCTGTATTGTCCTCTAATGCCCCCAACCCTCACCCCCACCTCTTCTGAATGTATTAGTATCACCACCACCATTAGTGTAGTTCAGCCCGGACCACTTACAGTCTAAAGAAGATTGCCATTCGTGTCTACCGTTATTTACAGTATATTTGATGTTATGGCTCTGCTGTGAGACCTACCCACTTTTCTGTGGACATATGTAGAAGACTGGATGCAGAAGATAATCAGGCATCAGTGTCAACAGAAATGGCCCAGAGAAACAGTGAAAAAGGAGGAACTATGTGACGCTGGGTTGCAAAGAGGCTTGCAGATGCGCAACAACTGTGGGCAAGTTAAAGCAGCTTACTTAATGTAGTTTGTCCTTTATGAAATGTACTCACTTTATATACAAAAAGCGTTCTTATGTGGATTGTGGGTTCTCATTCACTCCAAAGGAGTCAGGTCAATTAAGGACTCTGAACTACCCTGCCTGTCACCTATGGCAAGGCAAGCTAATCACCCCATAATACGGCCTTTACAGAATCATTTGTGTCTCTTTTTCTCTAAAACATGCTAAAGTTACAGACTACCTAAAATTACTTACAGTATAATTATTTCTTTGTGTCCTGTAAAAATGGCTTGTTACCTTGTGTGCATTTAGAAGAATTTATAGGTAAATATAATACAAATATTCTAATTCCATTTAATTACAGGGGAATTAAATAAGTCACGGACCAGATCATAAGGGGCTACCTTTGTAGTAAACGTATCAAGATATAGGTTCAGTATTCTCCTACTTATTGTCCTCAAAAGTAATAAAAGTATTACACTTACTTGTAACATTGGAGCATTATAAGTGAATCTTTGACCCAAAATTTCAAATGCAAATGATCACTTAGAGTGTGTATTTTTGAACATTTTTCAAATTTTGCTGATGTTTTCGGACCAGATTGTTTGGTGGTTCATTCAGAAATAATTTTTTTTTATTAGTCACTAACAAAGTAATTATTGTTTATAGCTCTGAAATGTTGAGTATGTTTGACTCCGTCTGTCTCTTTGTTATTGGTCATCATTAACAATTCTGCTTTCTCTTTGGTTCCTTCATATCTCCTGTTTTCCTCTCTACAAGGCTTTCTTCTTCCTGTTTCATTGTCTTATTATTTAATCTTTATCCTCCCTTATCCCTCACTTGCCCTTGCTCCCGTCCCTCTCCTCCCTTCGCACAAGCGCCCCCTTTCTCTTTCTTTGTTGTGATCATACCTCCATCGAGGCACCTGACTGCAGATAATCACCCAAGAAGAAGAAAGAGAAAAGCTCAGTTTTTATCTGCAGCCACAGCTGCAATTCATTGTAGAATGGTGAATGACAGAGAGAGATTAATAGCACCCCCTCACTCTCTCCATCTCTCCCTTTTTTCCTCTCCTTTCCTCCACTTTCAGTCAGTGCTTTCTCCTACAGCTGGTGCTTTCTGAAGGGTGAAAAGACCCAGCTTCATTTGAATGCCCCATTTTGAATTTGCTAAGCAGCAGCTGTAAATTATGGGCTTTTTGTAGGAGGAGATGATGATCATGTCACACATGAAGTCGCACATTATGAAAGTAGAAGTATCCCCTCCTCGTATTTTACATATAGGAACACATTTCCTAACATTTTAACCTCAATCTATTAAGTTTAAATAAGTTTGTTTACAGTAAAATTAAGGCGACTTATCATCAAGAGCAGTTTAAACGATAGAGGGAGAAGGGAGGTCCTATTAAAAGACTCGTTTGCTCTTGCAATTACAAAAAGGACAATTTTGACCCAAGGCAGCATAGCTCAGTGTGATTTAAATGGCAGAGGGGAGGAGTGGTTTGCAGGGCTCTGTGTAAATGGCACACTGGCGGGTTGAACAAAAACACTTTGCTGTGGCCGAGACAAGAGGGGAGAGGGAAGAGATCCGGGCTACAACCTGCACTGACTCCCTGTTCTTCTCTACAAACATTGCACTGGAGCTTCATCTTTTTGACTTTTCTACTTCTAAACGCCAAAAATGTCTTTAAAAAATATTTATTTTCGCTAAGGCCTGGGGGGTAGTGTACGGAAATCACAGCACCCTGATGAAAATCTGCCATCAGTGAATTACATTGTAGCTCAATCTTTTCATTTTAGGAAGATTTATTCTCCTGTCCAATGTGTACATGCTCAAAGACCCTCTTTACTTACAAGTAATGAAACTAATGACATCTAATGATAACTAATGATTAATCAGTGTTGTTGGCCCTCACTGAGACAGTTTGAATGATGCTTCTTCCTGTTTATATCGAGGTCTTCCTCCGAACCACCATCAGATGCTTGCTTTAAACTTTAGGTGGTTTCTAAATGTTTGATTCTACAAAACTGGACTGCATAAAATCCTCGTTGTCAGATAACATTCTCCTGTTGAAAGTGGATAAAACTGAAGAGGTTATTTGTGTCCCAGGCAGCTTCAAATCTGGGTACGCTCTCCTCTATGTCAAAAGAGCTTTTAGAAACCTGGGAGAGAACCATGACAGGGAAACTGTTACTGGGTTTTGCATAGGATGGGTTTTCATAAGATGACACTGAGTCTCATTATATCAAAAACGTATCTGGAGTTTCTTATTCATGCTTTTATCTCATCTCTGCTGGACTATTGTAACTTAGTCTTCACCTGGCTCAGTAATCCCGCCCTACATCATCTACAACTTTTACAGAACGCTGTTGCCAATCTTTCCCGCCTCACACCTCTGTTGGTCTTATTGAACCAGCTTTGCACTAAACAGATAATTCAGGGCTGTACATGGTGACTAATATGCCGACATCAGTGAACTTTTGCTGCAGTCTGCCATCAGCAAGAATCTCAGATGTTCAGATCCCAAAATCACGTAGCATTTTACTTTGTTTCTGTCTTAATTCACCTCTATTTTTCTCTGTCCTGGTGTCATTTAAATCTTTGTCTTATTTCTGTGAAGCTCCTTGTGATTTTTGATACTATATATTTACTTGCTTAAGAAATAAACCAGATAAAGTTATATTTAAGAAGCAAAAATTGTCAGATTTTAGTCTGAAAATGTAGGTGCTGATTATTCTTAGTGTGTGTGTGTAGGCTAATTATTTATTCAACTAATGATTGAATAATGGTCTGTGTAGCATATGCCCTGCCGTTTTTAGTTTTTCTCCTCAAAGTACATTAAATGTGTCAGTCCTCATCCAAGAACACAGTGTGTCTAATTGTGTTCAGATTACAGTGCTGTCGCTCCTGTCTGCAGTCAGGGGG
>VUQR01024375.1:1578-33031 GCA_015108515.1 Hemichromis elongatus
GAGGGGAGGAGGGTGGTGGTGGGGGGGGGGGGGGGGGGGGGGGGGGGGGGGGGGGGGGGGGGGGGGGGGGGGGGGGGGGGGGGGTAATCACAAACTTTGTATGGTCACTATCACTGGATGGTGGAAGAAAATCTGGTTTAACTGGGTGTAGAGATAGTAAAGGCTGCATTATGTATCGATTCCCCAGGACACCCTCCATGCCCTTTTGTCATCAGCTTAAAATCTTGATGACATAAAGTTTGTGTATGCATACCTCTGTCTGACTGTGGAGCCTGCTGCGCGAGGAGCCACCGTCTTGCTGGGGGACCTGCTAGAGGCTCCAACATTGGTGGCACTTGCTGCTGGTCCAGGCTGGAAAATAAACAGCACGTTTAAAATACATGACAGTGTTACAGCGCATTTGATCACAAATCTTCCTATCTGTTACACATTAATAAATAAAACTAACCTACAGCACTCTGCCACGAGAGTCAATAAATGCTTCGTGTATAAATAACTTATATTTGGCTTTAAAGTATATATTATGTTTAAATCAGATTACAAAGACCCTGGCTGGGTACGTATAATGTTACTATTGCACCAACTACCAAATCTCCTCCTAAAGTAGTCACATATATGTAACATTGACTTAATTCAGTACTAAAAGAAACTGAAAATGTGTCTTGAGACCCTTTAATTCGTATTTAAAAGAGCCACGTATACAGTTGATTAGCTAACGTTAGCACACAAGCTAACAGCTGAGAACTGAATGAATGCGGTGGACCTGGGTAGCGTGACAAGCAGTAGCAGTTCCAGTCACATCTGAAAAGCTTACCATTTTGTTTTATTTTTCCTGATGCGAGCTAAAACGCTGAGGAGCTCTCTAAGCTGATGTCCACGTCGGAGGAGCGGCACACAGTCAGTGAGTGAAAAACTTGAGAAGAGAGCCCACAAAGCTGACGCTCGTCTAAAAAGGACACGACTGCAAAACACAAGACCAATGTAGGCGACCAGATAGAAGCCTGAGTAACTGGACCACATTTAGCAGAAAAAAAACACTCAACAAAACATCATTTAATGTGTGTCTGCATTTTTGAGTAATTAAATAATAATGATAAAATATATTTTTATTGTGTTGATTTTTTTAAAATAAATCTCAACATTAATATAAAGGCAAATAACTGATTACCCTCGACTCTGAAAGAGACGTGTCTGTCACGACGGAGGAAACGCTAGCCATTGTGGCTCAAACACGAAGCGGGGTAAGTTTAGTCGTACTGGTTGATTTGAGCCAAGATGGCGTCTAAATGATAGCTTTGTCGGACAGTAATCGGTATTACAAACAGCTGAACGGCCAGAATCACGGGTTTGTACACTTGGACAGGTTAGCGAGGAGAACTGAATTTAAATTATTTTCCCTAAAGATGTGGTTGTGTTTCGGTAAAAAAAATCCGCTGTTAACGATAACACATTTTAATAATGACTGAACAAGCGTCTAAAACGGCTTAGAATTTTACTATCATCTTAAGCAAAATATGTATCTGAATCAGGAATAACCTCTATGTTCGCGTTATTAACTCGACTTTTGTTCTGTACTATTTTGTGAACTAGCTGTTTGTCCTCAAATAGGTGACGGAAAGTGTGACAGTCGGGGTGGTTGTCAGAAACTGTGTTTGTACTTCCTTGCTATCAACAGTGCTGAAGTAGCTACAGGGATAAAAGTTATAAATTAAATGATGCTACAAAACCACAAGGACAGATTCTTCAAGTCGGCAACAATGCAGCCCTGAAATCTTTCAAAGATTAGATGCATGAATCCCGGGTACCTTTTGCTGGAGAAAACTGTTTGTTGTTTTCAAAAGCATCAAGTTCTGGATTGTTTGAATGCCACAGAAAATGTATTTTTTTCCCTTTAATCTGTCTTTAATCTGTGCCCGAGGTTAACACATTGACTTCTTTTTAACCTTAAAGCTGCTGATCTAAACTTTTGATTTTGGGAAAATTAGCTATTTGCCCTCATTCATTTCAGTTTTAACTGTATTCCTTCTTGTCCATAGGATGGCACGGGTAGTTTTCCTCCATCCTGACCTTGGTATCGGGGGAGCGGAGCGGCTGGTGGTCGATGCTGCCGTTGCTCTGAAGTCTCAGGGATGCAGCGTTCAGATCTGGACGGCCCATTACGACCCGACACACTGCTTCTCAGAGACCCTCGATGCAGAACTTCCTGTGGTGTGTTAGTGCACTATGCTAATAAAAAAAATTATGCTATTAAACACAAACATTTTGTCACTGCTCCTGTTATTATTCTTCTAATAGGTGTGTGTGGGTGACTGGCTACCCACCAGTGTGTTTGGCTACCTGCATGCCCTGTGTGCCTACCTGAGGATGATCTATGTGGCCCTCTACCTGGTCTTCCTCAGCGGCCTAGAATATGACGTCATCTTCTGTGATCAGGTGAATTGTTTTGCATAAGAAGTGCCAGAGACATAACAGAGAGGCTTTTTAAAACCAATTGACTGTCATATATTTTTGAGTTCTTCTGAGCAAACTGTGTCATAACTGACTGTAACTTCTCTGTAACTTAGATGTTTATTTTTTTTCAGTAAACAGCTAAGTGGGCGCTTCCCAACCAAGCATCTCAAGAAGGAGCAGATTTATTTATTTATTTTTAAAAATTTGGTACATTAGCTTTTGCATATTTATGAACTGTACATACATTTTACACACATTTTACTATTATTGTGTTTTCCAAATCACAGGACATCAAAGTGCATAGGGGTGAAAACTTTCAGGGCTGGCAGAATATATTTAAGCTCTGTCTTGATAAAAACACATGGCTTCATTAAGTAAGCAGTACAGTTGGCTTTAAAAAAAGCATTTTTTGGTTCCAAGTGGGTCCAGTGGGATTTGTTTTCCAGATTTGGGTAATTTTAAATGAATTGATCCTTGTGCTATGTTTTAAACAGTAAAATAACATTTAAAAACAATATGTGAATGTTCCCCGTCGTTTTATGAATTGTACTTCTGTTAAATGAGCACATGTCACATTTTGATCTGTATTTTGATCTTATCTTTTTGTCTTGATGCATGCTCAACAGGACAAGATTTGCTGTTTTATTTCATTTATATAACAACTGCTAGTTTCAGTCATTATGCAAATGTACTGTTTATAAGATTGAGGAAACCTGCAGTCAGCTGAGACTGAAGGAGTCACTTGGATGAGTGACGAAATGTTTCTCCCACTGAAAACACTACGTCCAGATGAACAGACTCAACTTTTGGGGATCTTATCTTTGTTTCCTTTGACCCCAGGTGTCGGTGTGTATTCCAGTGTTACGACTGGCTCGCCGCAGGAAGAAGGTTCTGTTCTACTGTCACTTCCCAGACCAGCTGCTGACTCAGAGGAAGTCGGCCCTAAAGAAGCTTTACCGTACTCCCATCGACTGGCTGGAGGAACGAACCACAGGCATGGCTGATATGGTGCGTAACAGTTGGAGGGTGGAAGGACTGGTCTTACAACATGGTCAGATCATTATAGGATAGGATTTGCTGTTTTATTTTATTTGTGTAATAAAAATAATAAGGAATGTTAACCAAGCAGTGAAGCAATAAAACAAAGTTCACAAAACTCCGGCACACTTTTCAAGCTCAGTCTGTGGGCCTGCCAAAGGTAGATTCTGTGCACATCTGGGTGGAAATTATTAAAATAATAAAACTAATTCGTAGACTAATGGAATAAAGGGATTGACCATTTTATGTAAAAAGAGTGTTGCTGCTAAACCATCCAAGGAAACTATTTTCTCATTTTGAACGTGATTCTCTCTCTCTCACTCTGTCACGTACATGCACAACCTTGAAAAGCATTCACACAGAGCACAAAGTCAATGATTTTATGGCTTTTGTGGGGTTTTTTGTGTGATTTCCAGAAACACTATCCTCTCACTTGCCTTAATGTTTTTTTTAATAACTAACTTCACCGACATTCACAGTCAGCTGCTGCTGCGACAGCTCTGTGCCTGGGCGTAATTAGCAATTATACTAAATACTTACTCTGTCCCAGTCCAACTACAGTAGGCCCATCTCTTCATGGGCCAGGAAACTGGACTTTGGAGGTACAGAACAGATCACCCAGTGTGAGTACACACCTAGCTTTTCAGCCTAAAGAAGTTTGAGAGAAGTAAATTCTCTCTCCTCGCAACTGATTTAGCTCTTTAGCTATTCAGCAGTGTCAAAGGATTCGATCTCCACGTGCAAGCTGCTGTCTGAGCTCAAGGCACTGAGAGAACTATGATGACATTTTGATTGTACTTTAGATGTATGGTGATCAAAGGCCTCATGCTGCTCTTCATGTTATAGGGAATTAAAACACCTGTGAAATATGTGAGATCTTTGTATACACAATTCTCTTTATGCTTTCTTTTAGATTCTGGTAAACAGCCAGTTCACCGCAGGCATCTTCAGGGAGACTTTCCGCAGTCTGAGCAGAGTCCAGACAGATGTCCTCTATCCCTCCCTTAACACGCATACCTTTGACGAGGTGACCGCTGAAGCACAGGGCCTGAAAGGACTGCTCCCCGAGGGAACTACCTGTCTGTTTCTCTCTCTGAACCGATATGAAAGGAAGAAGAATTTGGACCTGGCTCTGGCGGCTTTGGCAACCCTGATGAGCAGCCTTCCTCCTGGCCAGAGAGCAGGCATTCACCTGGTGGTAGCAGGAGGCTACGATGATCGCGTCACTGAGAATGTTCAGCACTACACTGAGCTAAAAGAGCTAGCAGCACAGCTCCACTTAGAGGACTGTGTTACTTTCCTGCGCTCCCCCTCAGATTCGCTGAAGGTGGCGCTGCTGCGGGGCAGCACCGCCGTCCTCTACACCCCTAGCAGAGAGCATTTTGGGATAGTTCCTGTGGAGGCCATGTACTGTTGCTGCCCTGTTATCGCTGTGAACTCTGGGGGCCCCCTGGAGAGCGTGGCAGACGGGGAGACGGGATTCCTGTGCGAGCCCACGGCCGAGGCCTTCTCTAAGGCCATGGAGAGGCTCGTCAGGGAGCCACACCTCCGCAGGGACATGGGACAAGCTGGGAGGAGGAGGGTAGAAGATAAGTTTTCTCTTCAGGCCTTCTCAGACCAGCTGTATGGGTACATTGTCAGGCTGAGCCAGTGATGTGAAGGCTGGAGGAGAGCCAGGAGAAAACTTGTGAAGAAATGATCGTCTGCTGAACAGTGAAGCTGAGTGTGGATGTCTCGGCACAACCGAGATAGGAGCGAGGATGTATGTGTATATGTGCAAGGAGGTGGGGGGAAGTATTATGAGGACTATTAATCAGCATTCCCCTGGAGGGGTTGCTGTGAGGGGGAAAAAAGGATGGAATTTCTATACCAATTAAGAAAAGAGTAACGAGTTTTCCAATCCTATCTTTACAAAAATACCAACCTTGCAAGTGTGCTCTTGTGTGTGAAGTTGAGGATGTGAAGCCGCGTGGCAACCAAGAGCCTCCAAATGAGTCTACCTAAAGGATTGATTGTTAGAGTGAAATGTTTTGCACTGTGTCTGAGTGTGTGTGTTTGTGTGTCTGTTGTTTTCTTTTCTACAGTACTGTTTGTCTTTGTGTGTTTTGGGGATGAAGAACAAGAATGTCGTTATCACCGTGTGCCATCGGGCAGTGCACAGTCGCCGATCGATAAGCAAGACGCGTTCCACTACTTCCGCTCGGAGCTTTGTTCCCCGGCGTGTATTCAGAAGACGCCGGCCTGTCCATGACTCTTACTGCTGCATGGAGGTTATTAGTAGATGATAGAGAGTGTTTGGCTTTATTAGAGGTCTGGCTGATGGGCAGTGTGCCTGTGTCTGGGTCATTATCAACAAGGAGAATAGCGGGAGGTCATTGTGTCTGTGCGCTGCCCTCTTCAGCCTTCCTACTGTATAGAAATGCTCTTATTGACATTCCTGAAGTCTTAATAAACAAGAAGACACATAGTTTGCTGAGTCTTATGGAGCTTGTTTTGTGGGTAAGTTTTTGGCCTTTAATAGAGTTCGCTAAGGATTTTGTGGGTGAGCATGGAGGCACAGAAGCATTCTTAAAGCCGAGGATAAATCTGATTGTGCCTCAAGTTATTAAATAAAGCATTCTCAGACAAAGTAGCAGCAGAGGAGTTTTATTTTGCTCATTAGGAAAAGCAGGAAGCCACACAGAAGGGCTCAAGTTTCTGTCTCCACCCGTTATCTTTTCCAGAATCTGAGTCATATCCTGGTGGCCTTGATTCTTCTTCTTATTAAAGGGGATATAAAAAAGAGTAGATCATTGGATCAGTAAGTCAGGTGTACAACTAAAGGTTATTTTCCATATCATTTTACCAATAAAATACCGTAAAAAAAATGCAGTTCACTATATTTTAGAATACAAGGTAATATCACCACATATGAAATGTATTCTCTTCTCTAATACTTCTGAACTTTAGAAATGGATATAGCCACTGTGACGTCACCCTGTGATGAATGAACATCTGTTGTGAAACCTCAGGCTGAGACTTTTCACCATCTTGGTGTTTTAAAACCAGATAATGACTCAGAAGCCAAGAATCAACGAGCATGGCAAAAAATCAGCCAGACACCGAGAGTCCCAACTCCCAAACAATGACGCTGTCAAGGTTTTCCGATATGTCAGACTTTCCGATATTTCCAATGCTTGTCATCTTAACTTTACAGCAGTTATCTCTCCAGAATATGTCAGAAAAATGTAGTTTATCGCACAGTTTCTGGTGCATAAACTGCAAATAAACAGTGCGTTATTTTACCCCAGATCCATGTGCACGAGTAAAAACCTGCTCTGTGTAACCACACATGACGATGGGTGCAACAGGTCCGTAATGGGCGATCTCTCACTTGTTAGATGATTGTATAAACCACTACATCATGGAGCCACGTTTTAGTTCGTCTTTGAGTTTATAAAAAGACTCAAATAATTTCTGCGGCTCAACAACCCTAACCAACTGATTTAACGCAACTCTCCCGTATCTCTCTGACCCACCTGGTTCCACACAGTGTGGACGTATCGAACAAAAGTGGCGAAATGCTCGCTGTTGAAATTCACCAGGTTGTATTTGAACTTCTGATCCAGGAAACTGACAGCGACAGCTTGTTGTTTCAGGTGAGATGGAACCAGGTTGTGTTCGTGTTGACCCAGATTTGGGTTCCTTGTGGCACCTGATTCTTGGTAATGGGCTGCTTGAAAATTCTGGTCTTTTTCGGAATGCTGTCTCTTCTCGACTTTGGACAACCCAAACCATGGGTTTGCAAACTCAAACAAGTCTCCCATCTCTGTAGAAACACTCTGATCAATCTGTAGAAACAAAGAGCCGAACTGGTGCACAGAAATTAAATGAAACAATGACATTTGGCTAAAAAACAAACACAAACGTAGCTAATAACTAGGTTTTATACATCCAGTCGCACTGGAAAGCATGACCAACAAACCTAAACTTGTATACACCTTAACAGCATGGAGCACTGTTTCTGCATGTATCATAAATGCTCTCCTGTCTCCATGTCAGATTAAAAGAATTATAGTTCTACATTCCCATGAAATCCAGTGCTGCTGTGAGTTGAAGCCAACTGATGGACTAAAGGTCACTGTAAACGGGTTGTGCCATACGTCAAACCTCTTAATTTTTTCCAGATAGCCTTGACTGTAAGTCATTGATGATGATAGGGAGCCTTACATGTTACATATTAATCTACTATCTTCAATTTTTTTTCCACATTTGTGCAGGACACCGGGAGTCTCGGTCATATTCCATATTCAGAAATGTTTCTCTTAGTTTGATTAAGTCGCGCGGTTCGCCTTCACTGAGTTTTCAAATCCCTCATCTCATATTGATTCAGACATTTTCTTCTGAGTCAATTTCAAAAGCTGAAAGGCAAAGAAACCAACTGCCATACCACTTATTTTTCAGAACTTCAAATTATTTGTCCCTATAGGTCCAATTAGTGCTGGTGGCCATGATTTAATTTAAAATAGATAGAAAGGTGTGGAATATCGCAGCAGCGCACCTCATGTCAATTTATGTATGTGAACCTGATATATTTGATTTTTGCAAATAGGATAAAATACATATTCCGATTTAATATTCAGGAATGGTTTAGCCTGAGAAATCCCTGCTTTACACACCTGACATTTGATCTGTTGTCAGCTGTTTGATCTGCTGGTGCTTAATTGGAAGTTTATAATCAGTTGGATAGATGGACAATATTTTTAAAACAAAAACATGTATAGTGAGTCAATTTTCAGGAAGTATTCAGTCTTTTGTTTCTGAACTTCTAATAGATATTAGGAAACAGTACAAAGGGGTTTCTATAAGACATTTTATAAGCGTTTGTATCATGATTTCACCAAGATTTGATCAAATAAATGTGTCAATTTAGTTGTTTTAAGCTCATGAACCCAATATAAAAATGTCTTTGCTTACAATTCAATTACAATTGTGGTTTTTATTTGCAAAAATACTTTTAAACCTCTTACAACAGAAACTAAGAAGAAGAAAACAGAGTTTTAAAGTGCAAACCATTTATTGGCCTGGAATTTAAAAAAGCATGTGTATTTATGTGTGTTTTCATGCTTCGTCTCTACACGCAGAAGCATTAAGAGCAAATGATGAGGAGCGTGTTGCTGCAGTAATTTAGGGGTCCTGCTAGGCTGGATGATAAAACGGTCCTGCGGAGTCTGTAAGGGAGCGAAAAGATGCACAAACAAAAGCACGCAGCAGTAAACACTGATCAGGCTCCATTAAGAGTTCCACGTTCTTGCCTACACAGAAACACAGAGTCTGCGGTCTCCCTTCTGTTGCTGTCTGGTTTCCTCGCTGCTTAAAGGTCTTTACCTCAAAGTTAGGAAAGAAGAATCAGCAGTCCCTTCACTCCCCCCCATCTCTCTGCCCTGTGGTGGGGTGGTTATTGAGATCATGGTGTGTCTGAGTGGCAGTGATAACCGGTACCCAGGTGCCAGTGGCACACGGTGTTTAATTAATTAATGAGACCGCGGGGTTGGTTTTCTAATTCCACCTAGCCGGCATCGGGGGTGTGGGGGAGATAGCCGTGAAATGTTTAGGTGTGTGTTTTCAGGCGAGAAAAAGGGGAGATGTATGTGCGAGTACGTGCGTGCTGTGTATATCTATTTTGTTGGCAGTTTGGGAGCTGGTTTCCTTGTTAGAGGAGTATTAAAATATGTATGGAATATTTTTACTCCCACTTTTAATCAAGCCTCTTGATTGGGAGTTAATCACAGACCAAATGAAGCTGATGATGAAAGAAACACAGTTAGCGTTACAGTAATGCATCAATCTGAACTCTTCCTCCTGCACAATAACCAGGTCACGGGCATGGGATATAAACATAATGCAATTACTGGATGGTGCTCAGATGTGTGTGGTGTAGGTTAAGGATCCAATTAAATAATATCAGGAGATGAAACCAAATTCCACAGAAATCAGAGAGCACGGATATGAAAAAGACTTTTTAAATAAACTCTATTTTGAGACCTTTAAATTATTCCAAGAAGCTTTTTGGCATTTTAGCAAAAACAAGTCCATCAGCAAATCTGGTGTCTGCCTTCTTCAGTCATGCAACATACAAAATAAATACTTTAGCCAATAGAGTTTACCATGTAATTACCAACAAGCACCTTAAAACAGTTTAGCCAAAACATACTAATTCACCATGTGCTTAAAGTATAACCAGAAAAATATAAATTATGGTAAAATGTGCATGATATTACAATCAAACATTTTATATTATTTAACATTTCAGTGGGAGTTTCCTGTGTGGGTCCTCCTAGGTGTCAGGGTTTAAATATGTTAAAGACATCACTCTTTGGCTGTAGCAGCTCCTAGATGAATGAAAAGTTGCCATATTCTGCTAATACTGAGGTAAAATGAATGATCATAAAAGTGAGTGAGAGTGATGGTATACATTAATACAAAGAAGAGAAGTTTATCAAAATCCCAGACTGAAAACTGGGATGTTTGGTTTCCAGCTACATTAACTTTACATCGGTAAAAACTCACCTGCGTTTTATTTTAAACACCGTGCCAGTAATACAGTAACACCCCTTTTCATCCAGATCTGCCGTATTTATTCATGGCACAGAGTCAAAAAGGTGTTGAAAACATTTCCCAGAGATTTTCGTCCATGTTGACATGATAGCACCACACAGTTGCTGCAGATTCATCAGTTGCACATCTGTGATGTGAATCTCCTGTTCCACCACATCCCAAAGATGCTCTATGGGATTGAGATCTGGTGACTGTGGAGGACATTTGAGCAAAGTGAACTAATTGTTCAAGAACCAGTTTAAGATTATTTGAGTTTTGTGACAGAGTGTGTTATACTGCTGTAAGCAGCCATCAAAGGATGGGTATATTGTTGTCATAAAGGGATGGACATGGTCAGGTGCAATACTCAGGTAGGCTGTGTTGTTTAAATGATGCTTCGTTGGTACTAAGTGGCCAAAAGTGTGCCAAGAAAACATCTGGCAAACCACTAGCAGCCTGAACCCCTGATATAAGCCAGGATGGATCCACACTTTCATGATACTTATGCCAAATTCTGATCGATCTAAAGTCAGAGCAGAAATGTAGACTCATCCAATGCGCCAACATTTTCCGCTTCTCTGTTTTGCCAATTTTCTAGTGAGCGTGCATGTAGTCTTCTGCTGTAGCGCATCTGCTTCAAGGTTCAGCATGTCGTGCATTCAGAAATGCTCTACTGCATGCTTTGATTATAACAAGTGATTATTTTAAATGCTGTTTGTCTTCCTATCTACTTCTCCTCTGATCTCTGCCATCAGCAAGACTTTCTCTTTCGGAGAATTGCCACTCTTCTTTTTTTAAGAGCATCCTCTGTAGATGGCTGCGTGAGAAAATACTTGCAGATCGGCAGTTTTTGAAAGCTCGTTCTGATGCATCAACTAGCCGCCATGTGATTGAGTGCGTACATATTTCCATTTTTGAGCAGTTGAACAGGTGTACCTAATAAAGTTGCTGATGAGCATACCTATAAATTAGGGTTTAAAACCTTTAGAATAACTATAGACTAAACCACCATCAGCATATCAGACTACAAATGGTAAGAAGATGCTTTTAGGTGTTACAACCGTGTCCTCGGAAAAGTTTGAGCAGCCCTGATTAACGGAACAGAAATCGTTAAGAAAAGCAGCTGAAAGAGGTGAGCTCACACAGAATGTGAGGGTCACAGAGTCGAATGTGAAGATAGGAAAAAACTGAAAAACTGCACAGTGAAAGTCCATTGTGCAACATTCAGTGAAAATACTACAAATACCACACTGAAATATGTAATAAGAATTTGTAATTGATGTTTGTAGAGTATTGTTACACCTTCAATAGATTTGTTAGAAAATGTAATATTAGTTTAAAAAAAAGAGGAGTGGCATGATGGAAAAAAAGGTTTATTGGGTTTGGTCTGGCTTTTTGTTTAAAATCAAGCATCCGCAGAAAGAACATTCATAATCAAAGCAAAAGCACAACAGGATATTTCGTTCAGGTTTCTCTGATGTACAAAGATGCATACATTTAATATAGCTCAGCCTTTCTTGTAGCTCTAAATATTTCTGCATTTTGCACCAGGCGCAGGAGTTTTACTGCGAGCAGAAAAAAACCTTCCTTGCTCATAAATGATAGAATGTGCCTTAACAAAAGAAAAGCAGCATTTGTATTCACAGCTCATCTTTAAGAGCTGTTTTACATGGTACATGTTAGCAAATTATGTATTTCATACTTTACTACTTCCATAAAGTACTCAAATATATGAGCTTACACACCATAAATGTTAACACTGTGCAACTCGTACACTCACACACTGGCAAACAGTCTTAGAAGCTGATATCACAAATGAAGGGAATGATTTATTGGCGCTCCATAAACCTCTTCTTTCTGTGGGAGCTCACAATAAAACTTATATAATCTCTGCTAGTGAAATATTATAGATAGGGTCTATAAAAATAGCTTTATGGCCACAGAAGAAAAAAAAAACGTTATAACTTGTTCTATCCTGTATATTGTGGTTTGAAACATCTTATTGCTTAAAGACAAATGAGTCTATAGATTTACACCATCAACAATTTCCCAGTTCAGGGGAGGGTTATCAATAAAATGTTGGGAGTCTTGTTTCAAATGTAAAGTTATGAGTGAAAGTTTAGTTACAAAAAAAGCTAGATAACACAGTAAGGAAGAAAACCACACAGTGTAAGTTAATGATAATATTTAATCATCTGAGATTCCACAGAGCGGTTGTGTGCTGTGTATTTATTAAAGTTTTGCTGGAAGTGACACTGGTCCACATCTTGTCTCCTTAAAGGCTCAGCTTGGCCACTCACTATAAACCATCACAGTCATTATTGCACAGTCTTATTTGTGTTTGTTTAGGGATTGGATAAAGAATCATCCAACATAGCAGGTGGACTTTGAAAGAACCAGATATCTTTTAACTTCAGACAGAGCCAGGATATCTGCTTACAGTCTTTAAAGCACACCAGGAGTGGGGTAAATAGGTGAAGGTGTTGTGAGAGCACCCCCAGCAGCCTGGACCTACAGGATGGTTTCAAGGTCACCTGATCCAGTTCTGTATATAAACTTCATCAAAAGGAAAGTTTAATCTTAATTTTAAAAGAAAAGTCAGTATCTGTCCCCTGAACTCTGTTTACATAGACTTTTACTAAACTATTATAAAAGCTAGAGGTTTTCCAGTTCTCATCGGGATTTAATGGAGATTTCCTTTAGTAACTGGCTGCTGTGTGCGCCTTTGACAGAAAAGGTGCAGGAGTTTCCTTGCGAACTCAAAATGAGTTTTGATGACAGATGCTCTGCCGCTCGCTACAGACTTATGGCAAAACAAAACAGCATCCCTACCTTGACACAGAATTACACTAAATCCAGTTGTCTTTTGACTCCATATTTATAGCTAATGAAAAAATGTGAAATTTAGATCAATTGTTTCATCTAACTCTCAAAAATAATTGTTGAACTATTTCTTTAAGACAGGTCAACCTGCTGAGTGTTGCCTGTGCAGCGATCGATCAGGCAGATCTTGCACAAACAGCGTTATTTATATCATGAACTTCCTGCTTTAACACATCTTTGATGTTAAATTTATACCCAAGGTAAGTGTATGCCTTAACACACACAAATACACACACACACACATCCTGGCTCCCAGGTTGCTCTTCCTGGAGCAGCAGGGTGATGCAGGAGGAGGAGAAAGGGGGAGTGGGGAGAGCGGAGAGAAGAAAAGGGAAGAGGCAACAGGAGAACAGACCTCCCATTGAACTTGGCTTGCTTCCAGCACTCATTCACCCAGTAATCAGCTGTGAGTCAGTCAGTCATACTGGCTCTAAACAAACACATTAACATTTGAGTGCGCATTACAGCGATGGCTGCTTGCATGCACACAAGCACAGACTGTCACTGCATTAAAGACACATACACGCACTACTGGAACACAGTGCATTTCACTCGGAAAGAGTGTTTTTTTTCCTTTTTTTTGTTTACAACTTCAGTTTTGTGTATGTCTTTGATGATCATGAGTGATGGAGAGCTGGAAAAGACAAGGGGTATTCTTTTAAATGGTGGTGGTGATGGGGGGTGAGTGTATATAGAAGTAGGTTGGTGGGCTCTCATCAAAGGGCGCCATCACTCACCTATGCCCCAAAAGGAACTGTCAGCGTGCAGGTATGATGCCTCGGCGCTGCGCACGAGAAGCTGAGCAGACCCCTGCAGCTGGGGAGGATAACCTCCGGTGATTACACTCACAGGGGTGAATGTCAATCATGCTGGCTGCCTTAATGTGCGTATGTATGTGTGAGACAAACCACTCAGTTGTTGATGCAAGTATGCCTTATGTACAACTGTGGATTTCAAGCATGTGCGTCTACATTAGTGTGTACGTGTGTGTCTGCCCAGCGATGGCCTGTGAGATTGAGCTGTCAGTCGGCAGGCAGCAGATGAAGATTAATGGAGCGAGCAAACAATAAGAGGCTGGCAATGATCATAAATATGCTAATGGCCATTATCAATACACACTCACTGACATGCATAAGAGACAGAATATGCAGACGCGTGTGTGTGTGTGTCTGTGTACAGTATTCATGCGCAAGGGATTTGGGATAGGAGGTGATTCGGGTTACCCAGTTAAAATCGTCCTCCCTCCCTTTGGGATACTGCAGCATCAAAAGCCACACAAACACACACACACACATACACATTTTTATAGTGGGAGTGTGTTGGCTGACTGATGGATCGGGCACCTGAGCTTCCCATGTGTTATGTTTGGGGTGTGGGCTACAAAAGGGAAAGGGAGGAGGGCTCATTGAGTAGATGACATGATTGGTGTCACATTAAAATCTGTTTATTTAGTGTTTGTGCGCGTGTGAGAAGGGCAGCAGATAGTGATGGTGTCTGTGCCAAGCCTCTGATTAAGACTACAGGTTCGGCTAATAGCACAATGAGAGGCTGATTAAGAGTGGAAGAGATGGTAAAAAAAAGAAAAAGAAGGCAGAGGGAGATGAAAGGGATAGATAGACAGACACATCTATTCACTAAACTGATGATGGGCCTCTTTGTTGTCTCATCCCATTCTGTGGTTCTCTTGGGTCCCTCCTGTGTCTGTATTGCATGCTCATTTTTTAAATGAATACCCTTCTTTCTTTATCTCTCCCTGCCGCCCCCTCCTTCCTCTTTGTCTCCCTCACCACCCATCTGGGTCACACAGCAAAAAAGAGCAGAACGGGGTCCCTGATGTGAAACCTGGTCATCCACTTTATCACCTGAAAACACTCTTCTTAACCTCCTTCTACCTGGTTGTGTCTTTACCCGCCTACTACTCTCTGCTCCATAGGGTGTGCAAACTCCACTGGGACATGTTGAAGGCTCTCGGGGCTCTCCGACCTTGCTTGTCCTTTTAGCACACACACATACACACACACACCCGCGCATACTCCTGCTGTTACAAACACACACTCTCCGTCCATTTCTGATGGAAAGCGCAATTTGTGTGTGGCAAAGAGGCGATGGATGGAGTGTGTAAAGTAACATAGGGAAGTGGTTATGATTGGGGCTAATGAGCTCACAGGGGATGCTGGGATAGAGGAGCCAGACCAATAGCAGTCGTGGTTCAGATACACCACTCCCTGGAGGGTCTCAGCTTAGCTGAAACCCATTTTACCTCATGGGAATTTATTTGAGTATTTGTGTGTGTGTGTCTGGGTAGTTCCTGTTTGAAAATCAGCAGTCCCTGTGGTCATTATACACTCATTCTGCTGAGCTGGTTACTACCGGTCCCTACAGACATCGGTAGTAAAGCATTTAGAAGTCGTATCAAATCGGTCATTAAGTCAAGGTCACGAGGACCCGCTTGTTTTTTTTTTCCTGAGTGTTATTGAGTGTATAATCTTGCTCTTGGAAGCCAAGGAGAACAAACTCATAGAAACTCAGTGATGATCCTTAACACTGCATCAGTGGTAAGTGTGGGTGTGTGCGAACAGGTGTGTGTGTGACAGTGTGTCATTCTGTGTGTCTCATTACCATGCATGGTGTGTCAGTGTTGTCCAGAAGGCTGAGCTTCCATCCATTGCTCCAGGGGAGAGTTATAGATTACTGGCTGGAGCAGGCAGGGGCCAGGGGAGCCGCTCGTGCCCAGAACCAAGCACTGTAGGCTGGGCACGGCTCTCAGCTCATCAGCCTGTCTCTTGAGGCTGCGGAGCTTAACCTGGAGCAAGGCTCTGATTAACCAGACTAATGACAGTACAGCCCCCAGCTCCCACTGCCAACACCATAATCACTGCTTAAGGGCCCCGGCCAGTCGTCATGTCTATATGGAGAGTGAGCGGTGTTACAGCTTAATGGATAAGTCTACTGACAACAAGCATTTTAAGTCAATTGTCAATAGAAGCTTTGAGAGTCACTCGCATGAGAAGGGACCAATGTATGAGGCTTGAATGAGCTTTTTTATTTATTAGCTGTATTTATGCAAGTGGCTCAGTATGTTAATATGAATGTGCACAACTGGTTTGTGTGTGTCACCACAGTTGGAGGTGTTTAATGAGCACTGATCGATGTCTCATCTGCGCCTCCTTAGCGCTAATGCAAACATTTCATCAGGACAATGGAACCGTTCAGCCTCTGGTACACACAGAGAACCCAACAGACAAACAGCACAAACCAAACAATGTATGCAAATAAGCCAGGTAGTCATGCTTTTGTTCTTATGCTCTGTTACAGACAATTACCCAGTAAGTGTAATAAACACACCACTGGTAAAAATTGATATCTTTTTAGTATCTTTGATGGTGTGAAGGAGGTTGAGATGCAGTCAGCCTGCAGAACAGACATGCCAATAGCGCTTACTGTCCTCTGTGAGTAAAGTGATTTCTGACAACTCCTAAATTAATCCCTGCAGCTAGACCACAGTCCTGCTTTATGACTGTTTGTGTGTGTGAGAGGGAAAGGTAGAGACAGAGGTAATAGCTTGGTGTTATAAACAGACTTTAGTCGATAAGTGATCTACCTCCTGCTGGGTGGAGAATGAGAGAATGATATTCAATTCAGACCCCAAAATAAGTAAAAAAATCCAAAACAAAACAAAACAAAAAAAAAACAAAACAGATTTACTGCTGCTGCTGCTGCACGAGGGAATAAAAGGATGCCTCTATTATTTTACTTTACTTATAGAGCTAATAGCTGCAGAGGTGAGATATAGTTAAAAGGCAAAGATGAGGCAGACTTCAATAAAAGGCTACCTGGCTACTTTATATTCTCTCACACACAGTTTTTAAAGCATTTCCTCAATTTAGGACTGCACATCCTATCCAGACTGTGAATTTTTTTCACATGTCACATGAAGCCAATGTTGTCATCAGTGTTGAACAACTTCCATCCCATTTCCAAGCTTTCAGTATTGGCAAAAATCCTTGAATCTGAGGTAATTTTGCAGTTAAGACAGTTTTGATCTGGGAGTATCATAACTGATTTTTGGTTTCAGGATTGGTCACATACCATTACTGCTGCCAGAGCTGAGACAAATGATCTCATAGGTGTCCTGGAAAGGACATATTGTTACCTTATTTGTGGATAATGAACTGTTGATTAAAAAATGTATTAATGCTGGTATGAAATAATTCTTAAATCATCTTATAAATCAGACTCAGTCTGTATATGCAGAGGGCCATAAATCGTATTTTCTGAAGATAACCCACCGGGTTCATTTTGGGACTATTTGGTGTTCTTTTTTTTCTTTCTTTCTTTTTTTTTTTTAAACAAATGATCTGGACAAGGACATTTCAGCAAAAATACATCTTTATGCTGATGATATTGTTATATTCACACATGCTCCCTCTGTTGGGAACATATTAGAAGAGCTTTAGAATATATTTTATTCATTACAAATTGCTTTGCTGCATTTAAAATGAATTTTATTTTAAATAAATGTTTTGGTCTTCACAAAAGTTCACCCACAAATCTGACATCTGCTGCTGAATTGATTGAAAGGGTACATATCTGCAAGTATTTTGTTGTATGGATAGATGACAAGTTTCTCTTTAATGTACACATTGCTGATGTAGTAAGATCAAAGTGAGGATTGTTTATTACTTTAGAAATAATTCTTGACATACCCTTTTTTTTTTTTTAAAAGAAAAATACTTGCGGTAGCTACTTTTCTGCCTGTGATGGTTATGGTGATTCACTGTTTGATATATACATGTTTCTGCCTCAGCTTCACAGAGTCTTGACTCAGTATGCCATACACTATGTTTTATTATAAATGCAATCATCACTGCATTCACCCCTGCATTTTCTATGATTTAATGAGCTGGCCGTCACTGACGTTTTGCAGAAAACAGCATTGGTATATGTTTCTCTGATTCTAGGTAAACGTCCCGTTAACCTTGGTACCCTTCCCTCTCATCTAATTCCAGTTACGACCTTTGCTCCTCTGGTTGGTCTGATGTAACTAAAGTTCTGACAGATCTGTGGAAAACAATGGTTACTTACTATGTACCTTGGCCATGGAATAATTTCCAGAAAGCAATTAATGTAAACATGTCTATATCTGTTGGTGAAAGTTTCATAAGGAATGCAGTGAATGAAACCTGTAAATGTCTTTTTTTGTGAGGCCATTGATTTTTTAGGTTATGGGCATTTTTTTGTATTGCACGTTATGTTGTACTGCCTGCATTTTTTGTTGTATGTGTAGCATTTTTTAGATGTTTTGAATTTGTACAGCTCCTGCCTTGGCCAAGTCTTTCTTGTCAAACAAATTTGAATACAGCATTCCAGTTAAATAAAGGTAATATTAACGCAAACAACCCTCTGCACCTGAGATTTTTGGGACTAATTTTATGCTTCCTTACGCAGTACACAAGAGGAGAAAATTGAGTCTTTAGTGTATTTGGGAGACTTAGGAATAAATTGCAGTCCCCATATTGTCCTAATTAAAGATAGCTCTTAAACCTAAAATCTCACCCTTTTTAAACTGTAGTTGGACAAAAATCTCTATAGGAAATGAGAAATATGTTATATTGGGTTTGGACTACATGAGCAATACACGTAATATCAGATATATGATGAGTTTTAGCTCATCCATAGGATGTATGCTGTAAAGTGACAGAGGGAAAGAAGAAGGATACAAAACTGACAGTCTTATTGACTGACAACCCTGACTTAGCCATTCATGTTGCTGCTGATCCTCCATAATATGCAAAGCTTACCTTGTGTGTCCACGTGCACAGCTGTATGCAGCTGCTGCATGGACCACTCGTGCATTCTTTTCTGTTAGTGTCAGTTTGTTTAAAGCTGTGCCTTTACAAGTGCTGGTTGACAGCTAAGCAGAAGAAAGATCCAGGCATGCACTCAGAGCAGCTGCATTTCTGAATGGATCCAGCCACCATTGTTCTGCTGTCACTAACTCATCTCTCAGGCCCAGGAGACACACCACTGACATTTACCAAACCCACACCACTCCCCCTTCCCCACATCTCCTTCCTCTCCTGTCTCATTCTCCCTTCCTCTCTTTCCTACCGCTTCCATCAAGTCCCTCGCTCATTCTCTGCTTCTGTCACTCCATCTCTATCTACGGGATGATGTACGGGGATGGATCAGTCTGGACACGTGTGTGTGTGTGTGTGAGAGAGAGAGAGTCAGAGTAAGTGTTTGTGTTAATGAGTGGCCCTTTAAGGCTATTAAGCTAAGATTGGTATGCCCAGAGTCCCTCATTACCCAGCAAGCAATGCCCCCTACATGGAATGGTAATTGGGAAGGAGAGAGAGAGAGGGTGAGAGAGAGAGAGAGGGAGAGGGCTGAGGTAGAGGTGGAAATAATAGGAGGATAAACAAGGGATAATTGGGTGGATTGAGACCAAGAGAAGCGATTGATCAGGCTGATTTGTGTCTGCACAGGGAGAGATGATGTGAAGAGCAGAGAGGTTAAAGGTCACACACTCTAGTATGTACGCACACGTATGATGCGCACATGCTTTACATGCATGAGCGGTGCGCTATAGACCCAGACCTGACATAAGCTTATGGATGCATGCATGCATACATGCACAAAGACATATTGCAACATGCATGAAAGATCAGGCTGCAAAAGTAACCTTTTAAAAGGTTCATGGTCCCACAGGAGGTTCATACTGTGAATCAAAATTTGAGTCAATATCAGTCTGACTTTGGGTGCTCTGATTTATTTAGAAAAATGTTTTTACTCTGTCAGGCTGTGCGATCATGGATGTCACTCAGACATCTCTGACAGTCACTGCAGTCCAGTTACACGGTTAGTCAGTTTTGCACAGTGTAACATCAGCATCACCCACAGGACACAGACATAAACAGCAAAGATTCACAGCTTTATTAGTGAAATCCTTACCATTTTGTTTTCTAAAATAAACTTTAGATTGGCAGAAACGTTGGATAAGTGTTTTTGTATGGACATAAAATTTCGCTGTCAACCTTATGCGTTAGAGTTATTTGGAATGATTTACGGGCATTTATAATGCTGCTGCAGATCCTCTGGGTTTTTTCTTTTTTATCTTGTACATCAGCGATTTGACATTCAGTTCTGGACTTACCGGAATTTCTTCATCTGGCTATTCTAATAAAGCACAAGCTTTACAGATTTGTAGGTAAAGTACAGTAAAGTCTAAGATTTTCTGTATGATTCTGTGATGAAACTAAATAGAAGTTCAAATAAAGCGCTAACCGTGGATTTATGTCGCCATCAAGTGGCAGGACTGTGACTTTGTGCCCTCACAGAGAAAAACGGGACAGAGCCTGTTTTTCTTTTTCTTTTTGAGTGGGCCGAGGTACCCGACTGTAGGATCTGATTGTAGTCCGCTGGGACATAAGATACCTTCTCTAGCCATGTTCTTCCAGGAGGAGGACACGGAGTAGACCCAGGACTCAGATAGGCGGCAAAAAAAATGGATATATGGATGCAAAAGTACTTGTTATCATAACTTAATGTAACCTCACATATCTACTCACAGTATGTCCACGATCATGCTCACCAAAATAAAACCCTGTGATTTAGAATTTCACACTTATACGTAGATACCTGGACTACAGAGTACCTGTAAGAGCTGATGAGACATGTGGTGACATTAGGCACCACATTTAGAAATGACGTAATTCACTCAGAGAGTGCATGTGAACATAGTGGATGTGCAGCCATTTTTTATGGAACAGAATCTAGGCTTTTTAAAAATCGCATATATGCACAGATATAATAAACAGCGTGATATAGAACAGGGAAAAAAACAGTACAAACGGAAACGCTTGCTGTATCAGAGGATAGCAAATTCGTGTCTTAATTAAATAATTTTCGAAGAGAGGAGTGCAAATATGATTGGTAATTTTTAGGTTCATTTCACTGTTTTAGACCAGTTAGATACTTCCAAGTTTTGGATAAATAAACGAAATTAACACAAAACTAAACACATAGCTTTTCAAAACAATAGAAGCTCTGTGGTATATTTGGTGTCAATGACTAGGACTAAAAATTCGATTGCAGTCGAGGCAATACAAGTTTACTCTACACATCAATTATTTTGCATTGCAGCATCTTATACTCCAAACAAGTGAAATACTGTGTCAGCTGTTGTGGAAACGTTGTTCAATCTCCAATTGATCGATAGTGATAGCAGCACGTAGCGGCTGCTCATTGGACGTTACTGTGATTGACTGAGGAAACAAGACGAGAGGGCTGCCGGGCGATACCATTCATCCAGCCCAACACCGAAAAATAGCCTATGAAAAGATTAATGAGCTCTAGAAGCCATCAGGACTGCGGTTTTAAAGAGGCTTATGGGCGTGTAGCTGAATTCGATGGTAAGATTACGAATCTGGGTAATTTAGAGCTGGATTAGCCTCCTAATCAGACGCGGTGTCCCCTCGCATCCCTGCGAATAAACAGGATGAGGAGACGATTTTGTGACGCTGCAAGGAAACCTGCGAAGATGCAGAAATTCAAACAGTGATGGACATCCAGTTTTCTTCCAGATCGGTTTAATCTTTTTGTTTTTGTATATATATATATATATTACCAACGCTCCCTTTTTTGTTGGTCATGATTTTCCTGCGGAGGCTTGTGCAGCTTTCGGTGCTGCTCATCCACACTGGATGGTGGGGGGTCGCGACGAGCCCCACCGATGAGGGAGCACTCCGGACCGGCCACGGTGAGCACGGAGAGCCTGGACACCAAGAGCCTCACAAGGACTCCTACAGCACCTTCGCCTCCGAGTTTCTGGAGTCCAGATATCTGTCCGATGATGGTGAGGATGTCACTCAGTCCACTAAAGAGGAGCAGCTAGTGTTTTTGTTTGCATGCCTTTTTCATACTGAGCAGTTCAAACACATAAGCATACGGGGCCTTGTACGGGCAGGAGTAAGGTTAACATGTGCCAATATTGTCTTGCATCCAACCTGTCCCCTCTATATGAGTCCTTTCAGCACCCAGGCCAGCTCCCTGATGGTACCTGCCCACCCCCTTCCTCCTCCTCACCCACACACAGAGTGCAGATGGCTTCTCCTCAGTTGGCCTTCATCACTGAATACATGTATCAGCTGTTTTGTGTGTAATCAACAAAATTCCTGTTATTTATTTATTTATTTGTTGTGTTTTGCAGGTTACCCATTCCCCACAGCCCCCCCAGTCGACCCCTTTGCCAAGATCAAAGTCAGCGACTGCGGAGTAACAAAGGGCTGCATAAGGTCAGAGATCCACCTCTATCTTTCTCAAATGAGAGCTCCCTGGGGTTCCTTCATTCCAGATGCTCCTGACTCAGAGAGCCAGAGCTAAACACGGGAACTTTCAACAAGCTAATGTTTCTTCTTTGTAACCTTGATTCAGTTTCTTTTAAAAAGTGTCCTAATTTGTTTAGATGAACTCTATCCGGCCAGCTGAGATCTTATCTCTAGTGAATGACTGTGGGCATTTGCATTTATTTATCTGCACTCAGGTACGGGAAGCCAGGGTGTGATGCAGAGACGTGTGACTACTTTCTGAGTTATCGCCGCATCGGGACAGATGTGGAGTTTGAGCTGAGCGCAGATACAGATGGCTGGGTGGCCGTAGGTTTCTCATCTGATAAGAAAATGGTGAGCAGCTCCGCAACATCTCCGACTGCCAAAACCTACACAGGTCTTGTGTCTTATTTGGGACAGCAAAACATGTGTTTTTATCTTTTGGTTTGCATATAATTATGATTTATTTGTTTTATTGCTTCAAGGTACAGAAAAATTAGCAATGCGATATAAAACTCAAGAACAAGAAGAATTTCTTTGACTGTAAGAGTTTGAACCAATTAAATCTGACATTTAATGACTCAGCAGGCCTCCAAAATAAACCGTCTGTTTCCCTTTTTAAAAAAACATAATAAACACATATTCATTTCTCAGTCAGTTTGTTCAATATAAGCATTATTTGGGCTAAAGTAAACACTTCTGCAATTAAATCCTCAAGGCTAAGCTTGTGCTGTTTTTTCCTCCAGGTCAAAACATTGATGTCACAACAGTATAACTGATATGTTGCAACCACAGTCCTGGAGCAACTTTTATGTAACGTAGGAAGACTAACAGCACGATAATGCATCACATGCATTTAAAAATAAAAATAAAAAATATGGACAACTATTAAAGTCTTTGCACAACAGTTTTATGGTGCTTACCTGTGTGGACAGTTATAGTTTGTCCCAGTTTGGCCCATTTAGACTCATTGGCCACTTCAGTAGGGGCAGCTTGGCTGTACTGCGGTGGTGACCCTTTTCAGTTTAAACATTCCTCATATTGACATGATAGTATCACAGGGTTACTGCAGATTTCTCAGCTGAACATCTGTGAAAGGAGTCTCCCATTCCACCATATTCCAAGGGAGCTCCATTACATTGAGATCTGGTGACTATGGAGGCCCTGTACAGTGAACTCATTGTCATGGTCAAGGAACCAGTTGACATGAGTTGACATGTTGTGTTATCCTACTGGATGCAGCCATCAGAGGATACATCAGAGGTGCGGTGTGGTAATAAAGAGATGGACGCGGTCAGCAACAAGCTCAAGAATGGATGCTCCCTGGATATTTTCATTTTCAAGCACATCTCTGTAAAACCTAGAGATGGTTGCGTGGGAAAATCCCAGCACATCAGCAGTTTCTGAAATACTCAGATGTCTGTCTGGCACCAGCAACCAAGTTTAAAGTCACTTAAATTACTTTTCTTCCCAATTCTGATGCTCACTTTGAACTTCAGCAGGTCATCTTAATATGTTACGTAAATGTTTAAATGCTTAAACGCACTGAGCCATGTGACTGGATCATATGTAGTTTTTTTTTATTAATCATGGTGTTCCTAATTAACTGGCCTGGAAGTGTATATTTTACCTCGACTGTATCAGTTTTTCCAAGAACTAAAATTATGCACATTTTCGAAACAACACACTCTTGTCTCCTCAGGGAGGAGATGATGTTATGGCCTGTGTGCATGATGATAACGGGCGCGTGCGGATACATCACTTCTACAACGTCGGCCAGTGGGCCAAGGAGATCAAGAGGAATCCGGCTAGAGACGAAGAGGGCATATTTGAGAACAACCGCGTCACCTGCCGCTTCAAGCGACCGTTATACGTACCCAGGGAGGAAACGCTTGTGGATTTACACCTCTCGTGGTACTACTTGTTTGCATGGGGACCTGCTATTCAAGGTGAGTGATGAGTCCTTAGCATCAAATCACACTGCCTTTGTTTGTAGCCCTCTCCCGTGACATCTCCTTTGTCTGACCTGTCCAACAGGTTCCATCACGAGGCACGACATCGACAGTCCTCCAGTCAGCGAACACATGATCAGCATCTATAAGTACGTGGACATCTTCATGCCCTCCACAGCTTATCAGACATTTAATTCTCCCCTCTGCTTACTGCTCATAGTAGCTCTCACCTTCTACCTGCTGATGGGGACGCCATAATGAAGCACAGCACAACACAGAGAAGATGAAGAAGCAATAAGAAAGACAAAAGTTTAAATCTTTATCTGATGCCACATACAAGTGCCCTCTTTGCACAGACTGCGTTAGATATTTCGAACATGATGGACTATATATTCATTTCTCACACACAGCTTCTTGAAGTATTAAAGCAACACTCTAGAGATGACACGTGCTGATCTGAGTATTAGAAAAGAGGGCAGAGTAGTAGTAGTTAAAATAGGCCAGTCGTTTTCGGTGTTAATGATAGCTTCCAATTATATAAAAAATATGAGGACCCCATTCCAACAAATACATCTCACACGACTTTGAAACCCTGCATGCACCGGAAAATCTGGGAATGGTTTCAGACACCCACCGTGCACTGGTGACTAATCTCGAACTTTGCCAAAACACAACGGGTTTTTGAGGATGAAAGAAAAATAAAGCAGCTCTCACGAATGCTTCCCATCTCCTCACCCTGCTACATTTCTGTGGATCTCAACCTCAAAAGAAAAAATAAAAGAAAAATGTTGCTTGCTGGTGGTAGATATATGGAGTGCAGGGTTTCAGGAACAACTGAGTGCATCTACTATGTAAAAGATTTTCATAAACTTTTGGGTTTTTTTTTTACATCCTTGTCTGATCTCATAATCTCACTTCCTCAACCACAGTAACTGTTTTGTTCATCAGTACTGTGACACTGTGACTCACAGGAAAAGGCTGTTGAGAAGAGTTACTACTATTGCCTGTTCAAGCAATAATGCGGTTAACAGAAACAAACATTTTGCTCTGATATGGACTAATTTTTTTTCTTCCTCGGGTTGCTATTGTAGCTTTTGAAGTGTATTAAAATGGTTGAATATGTTAAAATGTCTCCCACTGAAACATCTGTCACTGCTGTGCTTATTGCTGAGAACCCTTTAAAGAGATCGCTAACAACACAGTCTATACAAAATACAGATGCTGTAGTAAATGCACTAGAGCATCTGTGACTGCCTTCTCATTCTGGAAGTATAAAGCCAGAGGGCATGACTTTAATAGAATGTAACATAATTAGATTTTGAGCAGTGGCTACCTCTGAGGACACAGGCCTCAGAGGGATGTAGTATGATGTGCAGCCTGATAAAATGCGCAAATTGCTCATACATTCACGCTTGTGACAGGCTGGACAGGGGATAAAATACACAAGAAAGCACATAAAATAAAATTTTTAAAAAACCACATCAACTATCAAACATGCATTGTAACAAATAGATGAAATGGGCAGTGAGAACAATAAGGGGTGTGGGGAAATCTTCATAAATAAGTAAATGAATGTGCAAATGCAATGGTATTCATGCCTACTGTGGGAGGAAGCTGTGGGGCACAGTGAGAAGATGCAGCTTCTGAACAGAAAGACCACACATGATAATGAGATTCAAACCCACACCTTTCTTGCAATGGGTTGCCAATGTTGATCACTGCATCACCATAAAAGCCAGTAGCTGCAAGTGTTGGGGGGAGGGGGGGAGGTATAAGCCAGTGTGGTGTCAACTTGAAGTCAACTCAACTTACCATTTAGAAAAAATGTTTAAAAAATGGTCTCGGAATTTCAGAAAACCTGATCATCACGGCTTTAATTGTCTATCTCACAGTTTTTCTGATTGCTAAAACATTAAATCCCATTGTAAACTAAACTGTCAACTATAAGAACTCTTTTATCAAATCAATTCCACAGTTGCCAAAATTTTAAACACTATTCATCTGGTTAGGACACATTTGCAAATCTAAATCTCCCATTTACCAAAACTCTAAGCACATTCTCAAAATTGAAAACACATGTTGCTTCTCTTCTTCTGCTTTTTGCTAGATTGAATACAGTTTCATCCACGAAGATGTATTCATGAGGCCTAACCATTGAGTTAAGCTCAAAGATTCTCTGTACACAACAAACTAATTTTAGTTATGTAAATGACACAGTATGATGTATACATGTGCTCTGTATACAAGTATACTTATAACTAAATGGTATTTTTTTTTAGAATTGAAAAACGGCCACATGAAGGTGGAAGAACAAGCATGTGCTCACAACACCAGGAGACACTTACTGTGGATATAGTCTGTCAGAATAATGGTTTCGACTGCATGAAATACAGCAGTGGATTATAGAAGACAACATACATTTTGAATCTAGCAAAAAGGAGAAGAAAAGGTCGCAATGTCATAGGTCAAAGTGCCATTATTGAACTGCCTCGCCAGCGTGGTGGAAATGTAACCATCTGTGCTGCCATCAGCAGCTATGGGGTTCTCCACAGTTATGTTTGGCCATACAACACCAAACTTCTAGTAACATTCCTGGATGGTCTACGGGATGCTCTGCTTGAGCAGAGAGATCTCGTGCAAGCAGAACATCCCATATATGTTATCATTTGGGACCAAATGAGTTTTCACCGTGGGCCAAGAATATGCGATTGGTTCACAATGAGCAGCATTTTATGAATGTGTTTCTTCCACCGTACTCTCCCTTTTTAAACCCTTTCGAGGAGTTTTTCTCGGTATGGAGATGGAAAGTATACAACCGAAATCCTTCCACACAGGAAAATCTACTTCAAGCAATGAATGGAGGATGTAGTGAGATAGTTGAATCTTGCACGGGCTGGATTTGGCGTGCTAAAGGTTTCTTTCCTCGTTGCCTTGGATGGGAGACCATTTGCACATTGAGTATTGATATTTAGTAAAGTTAAAATAGTTTTGTGTCAAATGTTTGGTTGTGCAAGACAAGTTGAAGGTTTTATGAGTGGAGCTTAAATTTTAGAGTTTGTGTTCGGTGTTTTAACACAAAGAGATTAGATTTTAGGAAATGTGTTTTAGCAATTCAGAAAAACTGTAAAGCCACTTTATTTAACAATGTAATGGAATTATTTTTATTTATATCTTTTAAATAGCTATGTTGTGTATTGCTGTTCGAATTAAATAATTTATAACACTACCCTGTAATAGTAAATAAACCAATAATAAAAACTGATAAATTAAAAAAAAACAAAAACAAAACAAAACAGGAAAGATCAAAGGCATCACGAGCACTTCATTGCCCATGATGCCTTTGGGCATTCGATGTTGCTACGTCATTGTTTTCCTCCCTCACGCGGTGGATCAGTCGGTCGGACTGGCGGAGCTGAAACTGGAAACATGGCAGACGAGGAGGACTCGGCGCCGGATCCCGCCGCTGTCTCTCCACCGGAGAGCCCTCACGCTGGGCGGCCTCACTCGGTTTCTTTCTCGGAGAGCTTCCAGCCGGCTGTCGGAATGATGAGCCAACTGCTAACCCAGCCCTCCTCCCTGAAGTTTGACAAGAACATTAAGCAGGCCTTCTACAACACTGGGGCGATGATATTTGTGGCTATCTGCTGCGGGGCAGCTGTCCTGGTCTATTTCATCCTCGAGGCCTTCCTCCGCCCGCTGCTCTGGGCTGTGCTCTGCGGCACCTTCCTCCACCCCTTCAAATACTCCTTGGCACGTCTCGGCCGCTCGTGGCTCAGCGGCCTGCAGGACAGCGGGACGCCCATAGTGGTAGGGACGCTGCTAGTCCCGGTGTGGTGTCTCAACTACGGGTTGGAGGCGATGGGCAGGCTAGTTCTGGCGAAGCTCACGGTGCTTCTGGTTATCGGGGCGGGGGCCCCGCTGGTTTACTTCCTCTACCTTTTCTGGAGTGTCATCGGTATGCAGGTGATCCTCGGGCACGTCTGTGGGGTCATCGGGAACGCGCTGGACTGTTTCCACTTTATGTGGGTGAGTGACAGCCTCTCTGACAGGATGACAAAGGGCCCCCCTGTCCATAAGAGTAGGTTTAGGTCAGCTCTGTGTAAACTGCGGTACACCAGTACAAAATTAATAGCAACATTTTCTTATATATTTCCCCAATAACTGGCTGCAGTGCTGTAGAGAAAGTGTATCCAAAACCAGAGGAACATGTTTCAAATATCATCTGACACAGTATAGTAAAAGTTATAATTTAAAAGTCAACGATTTATTACTCTGCTGTTTTTGTTGGTCTTACTGTAGTAAACCAAATATCTTTTAGTCTTTTGGCTAGGTCAAAAAATCTAATTTCAATATCAAAACTGCAATTAAGAAATTCACATCACGTGATTTGCTGAGAAAATAATCTGCAGTAATAACAGTAGTTGTGAATTTAATTCCTACTTAATTTCATTTTGTGTGTCTGATTAAAATGAACTCAGAATTAAAAATGTTGACTGTACAAATGTATAAATGTTATTATCATGTTGTCATAAAACGCTATTTAGCAATAGGCAATAGTTGATAAAGAACAATTATGGATTAAAATAGACTGGCTGCTGCAGTCTGTCTCTAATAAAGGCTTATTTGATTACCCTCAACAAAAAACGTGTTTCTTGGAATATGCGTGTAAACTTCTATGTAAGTTGATCTAATTTCCTGCAGTTCCAGTGTCTGATCGATCGGTACCTTATCCCCAAACAGCTCCAGGGGCCAGAACCCCTCCTCCTCATCCAAATTGCATTAAATGTTCTTCTTTCTCTGAATGCAGAGTTCAGCTGACACGGGGCCTGTGATTATAAATAGGATGGAGGACACTATATTAAATTACATAAAGGCATCTCTTTGTGCGGAGTGGCACAAGCTGAGATCGTTGTGAGCAGCCGATTAAACTTCTAGGCTCGTCTTAAACACTCGCTGCTAAAACAGGAGCAGTGTTTGTGAAACTGGATGAGTTTAGGAAGAAAAAAACATCAACATAAAGCGATTATCACAAAAAACCTGCTCAGATATACTTTTTAAGAGTCATGAAGTTTAAGAGTCAAAAATTCAGCATCAAATGAAGATTATGAATCAATGGAGCAGAATAGAGGTCTCAGTATATTTCATTAAAATGCCCTGTTTCATTATTGTGCGCTTTTGTATTTGTTTCGTCGCAGGTGGGAACTGTCGTGTTTGGATATTTGCTGGCGGTTTGTTTTAAGTGGAGTCCCCAAACTGAGCGGTACCTGAGGACTGTGGCACTTCCTGTCTGGGCTGTCCTGCTCTTCTACATCGGTGAGTTTGGAGAACGTCCATCCATACATACCTAATTTATTCAGGTGTCAAAGGTGAGTGCTTTAGTTAAAATAAGGTCCTGCCTGTTTAAGTCTACTTGTCCTTCAAACGGAGGACATGCAGAGTTAAGATGAGGATGTTGAAGTATTTTTAGCACATGTGCTCTGAGCTTCAGGCGTGACGTTTTAAAAAGTGACCAAAAGCTGGTTAAGAAGAAGTTCGTGGGCACATTTGAGAAAATGTTTTCTGATTTGAAATTTTTCAAAGTGCTTTCATAGCCACAGTCAACATTGTATGTCATATTTGTCTATGGATATGGTTCAGCTCATTAAGCAAGACTAAGTACGCAATATAACTGTCAAGCCAGTAATGTCGTCAACACCGCCTACAACTACAACTGGTTTCTCTCAATCTAGTGAAATGTATCCATCCGTAATTCATCCAGCGTTCATTCGTCCAATTCCTCTATCTGTTTTAGTGTCTCTGACTGGCTCGTGGAGGGTGCCCATATTTGTGGTTGTGGTTGGGCTTCTCATCGTGGGCTACCAAGAGAAACCACCTGTCCCTGGCACAGGTGAAGATATACTAATGCATCTATAAACTGACATTTACCACAATGAGATAGCTTTACTCACCATTAATTAGGCGATGAATATTGTCAAATGAGCACAAGCCTTTGTTGTGCATAGATTAAGTTGCATCTAGCCTCAGTTGTCTTAGCCTAGCTTTACCTGAAATATAAGTGACTTGAGGTCACTGGTTGGGCTACGCTCATCAGACCAGCTTTGATTTTTCCTACTGTGCATCCTCCCCTCTGCCTGCCTGCCTTTGTGTGTCTTTATATTCAGTCTCTCTTGATCTTCCCAGGTGAGCTTTCAGGGCAGGTGCTGTCATTTGCTGCTAACACTATTTACATGGCAATCTCCTGTAGCAACCTTCAGCCCAAATCTGAACTCAGTGGAAGCTCCTCCACAGGTAAGCTAGCTTTATTGGATTCAGTGTATTAAAGAAAGTCGTACAGGTGCAACGGATGTCTTGGCTTTAAGGTTTATGAAATGGGAGAACTGAGAGATTGAATGAAGAAGGTTTAATTAGGAAATCGGGCCTCTAAACATACTGTTTGATAAATGTTTATAGCGTTGCTAATTGTTCAGAAAAAGGTAAAGTTTTAAAAACCAAGATATGCAATTTCATTTTTACATTCTTCATTATTTTTTTCTTACTGTAGTTCAAGACACTTCTGCTTTTACCAGTTTAGCTGTAGCGGGTGAAACTTAACTGCTTTGTTCTTTCTTTCTCTTCCTCTTATATGGTTCCTCTGTCTGCTCTCCTTCATCCCCTCCTAGATGATGTACAGTCTGTGGGTCCTGTGCCTTCCAATCCTGGGTTTCCCGGGTTTGCTGGGCCCTCTCGTACATTACCTGGCCTCTTCCAGAGAGAGAAAAGCTCCCACAGAGCCAGTGATATCTACTTTATTCTGCTGGTCTGGGCTATTGTCTTGGTGCAGGTCTGGCTCAACCTGTGGATACTACAGCTGCTGCCTATTCCTGTGGCCGGTAACACACACGCAGACATGCAAACTTTCATGCACACTTTCAGTGTTACTCCTTGTCAGTCGGATTTTACTCATGAGCTTGTTGGCTTGCTGATTTAGTGTGGGTGCTGAAGAAGCTGGTGGTCCGGTTTGGTATGAAGAGCTTTGCAGAGAGAACTCTAACCTCGTGGTGGACGGTGCTAGAGAAGTTTGGACGTGAGCGTGAAGAGGCACTGCTCCCTGGACCAATCAAAGGCCTGGCTCAGTTCCTGCTACGTATCGACACTAAGGTAATGCAAGAGCTGCCAGTGCAGCTGATGTCTGCCTTTGGCTTTATACATCCCCATCCAGACACACTTTGTGCTGCACTGATAAGG